>JANHFX010020484.1:45481-179304 GCA_027560015.1 Chloroceryle amazona | reverse complement strand
GCCAGAGAAGGTTCAGTCTAAACATTTTATAGGAAAATGAAGATAAATCAGAAGAAAATGAAACGATATCAGATACAATAAGATCATTTAGCACCGGTGACTAGTCTAAACTTAGTGCAAAAGCCAAATCCCAACATTCTCTCTCTTTTCCATAAGAACATAGCACTCATATTAACTACGAGTAATTCTCAAGCAGATGATGAGAAACTCATTGTTTGGGGTGTTTTTGGTTTGTTTTTTTTTTTTTGTCCAGAGAAAAGGAATCTTTCTCTAATTAGACCACAACAAATCATAACAAGCAAGTGTGTAGTGCTCTGAACTCCTCGTGGTTCTCATGCTGGGCAGCCAAACGTCTTAGAAACTACAGCACAAGCTTTTCCAGTGCTCCCAGTCCCTCGCGTGGGCTGCGGGAGGCTGGCAGGGAACAGGAAGGTCGCCACAGGAACAAGAAGGATATATAGGCAGAATCTCCCTCCGCCTCTTACCTTGTTGCACAAAGGATCCGTACACAAACCACATGGAGTTGTAGAGGGTCGTGGAGGTCATCGATCCCATCTGAAGGCGCGGGGGGTTGAGCCAGTTCAAGAGGTAGACGAGCAGCCCTACTAACAGCACAGTGCCAGCTATGCATGCCCACAGGGACAGGTCGAACGGTGCCAGGCAGGCAAACATGTCCACTGTCTTCTCTGCCTTTCGGAGCAGCACACCCACCGAGTAGTCCATGTAACGCGTCGTGAAGTCCACCACGTTCTCCCTGTCGGGGGTGATGGTTAGGGCAGAGATCCCTATATCAGCTCTCTGGGGGAAAAGGGAGACAGAACGACACGTGTAAGTAGGAGCTACAGAGGAGATAATCATTCCTCTGTGACTTACAGCAGCTAAAATTATAGAGAAGCAGATGCCAAGGCCAATGTCTTAAGCATCCTATATGTGAACACAGAAATCTGACTAAGGCTTGAGCAGAATAACTGCACCACGTGTCTTAGTTTCTGTAAGCAAACCTCACGTGGTGGGCTCTCCACACTGTTATCTTCCAAGGAACCAAACGACTTCAAGTACAGGTAATAGCTGGAGCAAATCTGCTTCTGGCCATTTTTCTCAGCCTAGCTCACCGAAGTCATCACTGTCACTGTGGCAAAAGGCAGACCTTGTGTACAGCATTTCCAATCAGAGGAAATTAGTTGTCTGACAGAGCCACACGATATCCCACCTTATGATGGCACGATGATTATGACAAGCGGCCGCTGCACTGGGTGCACTTGAAATCCTGAAAAACATCAATTTTGGCTGCAGCCTCTGAAGTGCAGAAGAGCAGATATTCCACATTATTTCCTTTACTATTAATTCCTCCACATCCTCCTGCTAAATAATTCCTCTCTATGCCAACCTCTCCTGCAGCTGCCTTGGACTTGCATGGTGCCATTTACATTTTTTTTCCCATTTAAAGAACCCATTTCAGATGAGAAGAGGACAGGAACATTCCTTGATCTCATCACTCTATTTCACAGTGTGTCTGGCTATTAGGTCTCCAGAGACACCAGGCACAACTACAGCAGGTGCTATTTTATTCTTCACAGGTACAGTCGGAACTGCAGTGAGAACAAAAAGGGGTATTTAAAGCAGACACATTAACACCATTTCAAGAAGCCCAAACACCGAATAAAGAGCCTTTAAATTCTAGATATTTTGATATAAGACAGAGTATCTAAACCAGTTTTAAGCTGCTACCAGTCTGATTTAATTCATTTCTGTTCCTCCTGAGCAGCGAGTGGTCCTTTGGAAGGGGGCGAGGAGAGCACAAAGGCTTGAAAGTAGTGTGTCAAACTTTCTTCACTCTCTTCAGTCTCTTTCTTCTTTCCCAAAGAAGGGAGGGATTAGAGCTCCTTAGAAATGTGCTGTGAAATATGAAGTGGGAAGGTATGGCAGCTGAAACTGGTGAGGATCAAATCTGTAAATCATCTGGGCTGTGTTAATGCCACCTGCAAAGCACTCTGCAGCCCCTGCTGACACACACCCTCCTCACCACCCTGCACTTAAGACTTCGGTTTAAATGATGTTACTGGATTATTAATTGGTCCCTGGCTTGAGAAAGTGGTGGAAGATAGCTGGAGGCTTGATGATCTGGACAAAAATGTGTCTGAAAATATTGATTTGCTTAAAAGCCTTGACTTAGAGCTTCAGCTTTAATTTGTGGGTTAGATTCTCTAGTGTCTTAAGTGAAGCTGTGCTGATGGGCGTATCTGAAAGCACGGCTGCGTGAATCCCCTTCACGGTCCTAACAAGTTCTGGTGAGGGATGATTTAACTTCCCTTTGCCCATGGGTGGCAGCAAACTCAGCCAGTAAAACAAATAAAAATTTCCGGGGAGTTGTCCATGGGAACAGTCAAATCATTTCAGTCTCTATCCTCTGATATAAAACTTCTGGACAACAAGTGACTTGAGCGACTCACAGCGCCTGCCAAAGCCCTGGCTCCACTGAGCAAGCTGCAAAGCAGGCATCATTTGAACTGTTTCCCACAGCTGTGAATATAAATGCATTTTAAAAATAATTTAGAAATTTAAAAGTCCAATGCTCTGTCTCAGTCGCTGCCAAACAGAAATACACAGGTACATTTAATGGATAGGGATCCTCGGGGTTATTTTCATGAATGTATATCAATAAGTGAAAGAGAAATTCAGGATTACAGGACAGAAGGAAACAAAAGAACCCCGAAAGTTCTAGAATTAGCCCCTGCTGTTTAACTTCAGCTGTATGATTGATTATCAGCATGTTACTCAAATACCACAGTAGATTATTGTGAGGTGCTAATTCAAGATGTAAGATGTTTAAAGATGCTCCACTGAAAAGCAATATACGTAGAGACTTTTCCCAAATAGTAGATTACCGTAGGACTGAGTGACTAATAGATGTTTTTCTGCCTTTCCCCCCCTTTCTTTAAAGAAAAACGTCTTTCTCCACTAAATGCATTGAAAGGCACTGCATGAAAAAGCACATTATCCAGCATTTGTAGAAATACTGCTTCTCGTTTACATCTCTGGGGAGCAGTCTCTCCAGATTCCCCAGCATTACGGTTCCACTCTGGTTATCAGCCAGCTATGACAGAGGAGCAACGCTGTCCTAATGGGAATGTTGCATTTCCTTTGTCATAATGCAGCAGCTCTCGTTATATAATTATCTCTTGTGATTAAAGAGTGGTAGAAAAGTAAAAAAAAAAACGAAAAGGAGAGAGATAAGTCCTGACTCCTCAGTAATCCTGCATTTAGCTGTTAAAAAACAAAACAACTGCTACAGGGAAATATGAAAACTCAAATTAAGCTACTAAACTGAATCATAAACAGCAGTTTACCAGAACACTGGATGTTTAGCACAAACTCAGGCTTCACTTGAGAGCAGGTCTACTGACGGTGAGCAGTCTTAATTCTATCCAGTCTCTGTCAACTTGTATCACAATTGGAAGATGAAAAAAAAATTAAATGCCTGTCATTAACATGTCAAATTGGATCAGAGAAGACATCAGTTTGAAGAAGTCAAGGTTCAGTTAGTGCTGCTGAGATAGAAAGGCAAATGCAGGCAACTGTGTCAATATTTAGATGTAAAGCTGCCAATCTGAATTACAAACACGTAAAACTCTCCACTAAGTTTTTGCGGTGCCAGAAATCAGCCAACTATCAGCATCTCAGATGTCTGTTTAACACACTGCTGTTGAATAAAATTGTGACTCCTGAAACCGACCGACTGAAAAAAACAGCAGAGGGCATTAAAGCTCAAGATGAGGCATCAACGTGCCCTGGCAGCCCTGAAAGCCTGGGCTGCATCAGAGGAAGGTCAAGGGAGGAGATTCTCCCCCTCTGCTCTGCTCCCCTGAGACTCCACCTGGAGTACTGAGCCCAGCTCTGGGGCGTCCAGCAGAAGAAGAACATGGACCTGTTGGGGTGAGTCCTGAGGATGGGCACGAAGGTGATCAGAGGGCTGGAGCACCTCTGCTGTGAAGACAGGCTGAGAGAGTTGGGGCTGTTCAGCCTGGAGAAGGGAAGGCTTATAGCAGTCTGCCAGTGCTTAAAGGGGGGCTACAGGAAAGATGGGGAGGGACTTTTTACAAGGGCATGTACAGATAGGACGTGGGTAATGGGTTGAAACTGGAAGAGGGTGGATTTAGATGAGGTATTAGGAAGAAATTCTTCACTGTGAGGGTGGGCCAGACCCTGGAGCACATTGCCTGGAAAGGGTGTGGATGCCCCATCCCTGGAAGTGTTCAAGGCCAGGCTGGATGGGACTTTGAGCAACCTGGTCTAGCAGAAGGTGTCCCTGTCCATGGCAGAGAGGTTGGAATGAGATGATCTTTTAAGTTCCTTCCAACCAAAACCATTCTATGATTATTTTTCTGTATGTGACCTACTTAGGAGTTTATATCCTTCAACAGCAGCTCTCCTGAGGTAGAACAACATTACCAGAATCAGAATATTCCAGAAACAACCAACCCAATGGGTCTGGCAGCAGTTCCTGGTGTCACAGAACCAGCTCAGCAGCAAAGCCCAGAAATCCCCCCAACGCCCCTACGCTATTGCTTAAGGAAGCACATCTCATACACCTAAGAAAGCAATCGTCTGGTAATTCCTGTGATTCATGATAAAGAACGGGGCAAATAAATGAATCTCCTTTAAATTTCTCCCGTGAGACCTTTCATTTTATCTGTTTTCAATGTTAAATCAAGTCTGAATGAATCTGAATGAATGCTGGAAGCAACAAACCACAGTCCCACATGTTACACAGCTATTAATATGGACATGAAAAAATTAATCCGGGAGACATTTTTCCTCAAGTTAACACACAAACATCCAAATAATTCTCCTTTTACTCAGCTATTCTTTTTTTATTCTCACTTTGCCCTCCCTGCATGCTTGATTCCTTCCTGTGCTACTCCCCTTAGGAAGATGCATTAAGAAGCCTGATAAGAGGCTTTGAGTTGGCTTGCAGTTACTCTTAGAAATGCTCAGGCATGTATTCAGTTTTCCTTTTCTGATGGACCTAAGTGGAATCAGGCAGTTTTCCCTAAGCTATTTGCTTCCTGATGGCTCCCCATCAGCAAAAAGTCCTAGAAATCAAGTTAGCATGATGAAATGTGGGAAATAATCGTTGATGGATGCAAATGTCACAGGGAAGTCCAGAGCCATGCTGGAAAGCCTACTGTTCCCTCCCAGAAGGAGCATTAGCCACTTCTCTTGCCTGTCACACAGGCTCACCCCTCCGGTTAAGGTGGACTTGAGGGCAAGTGAAGAAGTGCTGTGAAAAGACACAGATAACTAACAGCAAGAGGAAGATTTGCAGCAAAGCGCAGCTCTCCTGAGATGGTTTTAGTCTCTCCACGAAAGCTGTGGCTTTCTGAACGAATCCTGTTTGTGAGCTGAACCTTTGCAGGATGCACTGAAAGCCCTGGTCGTTTGACAGGAGAGGGGCAAGAGCACCGCTGTGCAAAGAGCTTTTGTCCTTCTTCTCTGGGTGATTGGCAAACAGAAAGCTTTCCATAGCAGGATTGCAGGCAGTCTCCCTTGAGAGGAGAAAGTCTATGGAGGATGGGTGCACCTAATGTAGATCTTAACGACCAAAGGAGGGGAGGCTTGAATCACCTTCCCAATTCAAATTAAAGACCAGTTGCTTCGACCTGCTGATTCCAGCTCCTATTTTAGCAGCCAACAGGGACCTTGTCCTTCAAAGCTAGAAGAGAGTGCACCTGGCATAATGTCATGTCCATGAGGCCAGCTGTGGACCTGGGGCAGGTACTTGGCACCGCTGGGCTTCTGCCCTGCAGCTCAAGCAGGGCTGCTATCGATGAGAGCAGGCTGAGACTGCTCCCACTGAGACCAGGACCCACTCCAGAGCCCCCTGCACTCGAATCAGGTTAATGCAAACAGATGCTCTCGAACACAGAAATGATGTGCTGGCTGCCATCCCTGCCATTTCCTATGGCACCTCTTCTGTAGCAGCCACAGACATGCTTCTCAGTGACGGGCACCCCAAAAGAGAAGGCAGCTCTTTCCCTCCAGCCTTGGGCAGAAATACACTGTTCCCACCTCATTTCTGGCTCACGCACGAATAGGCAAGGAGCACTCCCTCTGTTTCTGGATTTCCTCCACGTGTTGGCCAGATTATCATGTAAGGCTTGGTTGGGAAAACAAGGAAGCACTCTGTTAAAACCTGTTTAAAAACAGGTTAGACCTTTAATTTTAAACTGTTGTCTGCTCCTTTGCTTCCCCTTACAAAGTTGCCAAGCAGATAGATATTTGAGTTCTGGGAGCAGAACTCTGTTCACAGTAAATAAGAAAGCAGCCTTTCAAGAACAGCTTGCACTTGGTAAGGGGTAGATACACACTGGCTGCTCGCCCAGAGGTTCTCTTTTGCCTTAAGAGAGACAGAGAATGGGAGAGAACAACACAGTGAACCTTGACTGTTAATTATATAAGGGGTAAGGAAGATAAAAATTATACACTGCCGCAGCGTTGGGAAACCATGGTTTTTAATTCCAAAGGCAGCTCCGTTAACTCTTCATCTTTTCCAACTGTACAGAAAGATTTAACAATTGTTAAGATTCCTTTATACCCCAATTGTAGCAGACTGGTGAATCAGTTCCACTCATGACATCTGTTTACAGATTTAGGTGGTTACCACCTTGAGCTTATTTATCAGACTCACGAGTCCCTGCCCACTAAGGAGACAAGAATGCCGTACGTATTTTACAGTCAAACACCTGATTTCAGTTGTTATGAGTTCTGCCTTATGAACCATTCATTTCAAATGAATAAAAAATGTTCCATCTCCAGAGCCATTTAGGACTAAGACCCCTCCAGCCTGGGTAGCCCCTTGCTGGGTGCCGCAGCAAGGAGGATATTGTAGAACACCAGATTAAAAAATTCAGCAGAAGAAAATGGTAAAAAGAAATCAAGAGGCCATTGTGGTGTTAACGGCTCGTTACGAGACGAGGGACCTTTAGTTCTTAAAAGTTCAGACGATGGAGGAAAACAAACTTTTCCAAGTGGCTGCAGATTACTACCTACGATCCCAGCATTCCAACCTCTAGCTTCGCTCGGGCACAGGGAGGTGGCAAAGGACGTTCAAAACCCCAGCGCAGAGGTACGAACCGTGCCATGGGTACGGCACGTGTGGCTGCTTTCCATTCCAGAACTGGTTAAACCTATCATGAAGTTACTTCTTTTTTTTTATTATTATCTTTTATTTTCTTCCCTTTACTGCAAAACTTTCCCCCCTATCATTTTGCTAATTTTTACCTGAATTATTTAAAGATTAGGTCCTGCATCTGAGTGCACCGCTCCTTATTCTTTGCTGTGATTATCAGTTAAACTCCACCCGCAGATTTGGAAGAGCACTTCCATAAACTACCAGTAAGTTATTTACAAGAGTACCTACTGTGGTATTTAAGGAAAACCCAAGAAATGTAGGTCTGTATAGCTGTGAAAGCTGCCCCTATGGCTTACCAAATAAAATATATATGTTCCTGGCACAAATGAGACATCAGCAGGATAGAGCCTGCACAGCCCTTCCCCTCTCAAGGGGAGAAGCAGCAAGATGTAAAGAGTGGGGGAAAACAGAAAAAATATGGCACACTTATTTGGTTTAATTTATTTATGATACAATATTGAGCATTTAACGTAAAATTAAGTAGACTAAATGGTTTATTAATTACAGAATAGAGACTATATTACTCTTGATTCACACATCTACATAATGTAAGTGTTATTATATATCAATAAAACATTTTCTGTTGATTATGTACTTCATGTATTCATCACACCAACATTTTCCTAAGTGCTATACATTATTTATGTAATGTATCACTAATTACTGCAACACCAATTTTTCCTCTTTCGAACTGCCTCTTCAACTCATTTGTGTCAGGTCTTGCCAAATTAATTAGGATGCTGTGCATCCCATTATTTGACTGTATTCAGATTTCATACTGCTGTACTTGGGTTGGAAAAAAAGAGGTTGCCCAGCTTCTTTAATAGTTACCAATAAGCACTGTTTCCAGCTTTTGCTTTACTGCCCAACACACCTGAGCACAGCACCAAGCGCTGGCAACGTGCACGGAACAAAGCGCTACCGATGGCTCAATAAAAACAGCTCCTGGCTGATGTAAACATAATATGCAAGCTATTATTAGCTACATCACATGACCTTACTTAGTAAGCTTTTAATAACCTTACCTTAAATACCAGTTCTCCTATCAGTCCGTTCCATGACCCATCTTCCTGAGGACTCCCGTACTTGTGATCCGGTGCCACGTAGATTTCGTATTTAAAGCCCAGGTAGGTGGCCAAGGCTTCCAGCACATCTATGGAGAAGCCCTGATACTTCTTCGGTTTGCCCAGGACGTTTTCAGACACCATGACAAAGGGTTCTTCCTAAATAGAAAATAAGAGAGGCAACTGGTAGTAAAGCAATTACGTGCCACATTTGGGTGCTGCTTTTTTGGTCTTACTTTTAAAGTAAAAGAGGAGCGATTTCGATGCTGTTTATACAAAACCTTCCGACCACACGTGGTTAGCAGCACCTCCTGCGTTCTGCAGAACTCTATTTTCTGTGTATTTACTTCAACAGGGAGATTTTATTCTCTATTATGCATTCCAGAAGTAAATCTTCTGTTGTAGCATTACAACTGAAATGCTTTTCAGCAACACCTTCTGACCGCGCTCATGGTGAGCAGGGCAGACGCTCACATGGGGACAGGGAGGATTCTACAGAGCTGCCGGTTTCACCAGCTGGGCAGACACTGT
The DNA here is from genome assembly GCA_027560015.1 of Chloroceryle amazona. Lineage (NCBI taxonomy): Eukaryota > Metazoa > Chordata > Aves > Coraciiformes > Cerylidae > Chloroceryle > Chloroceryle amazona. The sequence continues at coordinate 170,517 of JANHFX010020484.1, read as the reverse complement.
ATCTGACAAATTCAACTACTAATTCATGCTGTAAGGAGTGAAAAACATGGCAAGATAGGGCACAGATCAGGAAAATGCAATTCTCTTGTCCTTCTACCGTAATCTGAATAGAAACCGGTTGGTTTTAAATGGTTCTGTGCAAAGAGAAGCCATTTGGTTAGCTTAGGGAGAATCAAGTTTGTCTCTAAGAATGAATAGTGAATATTCATCAAATAGATCACCCTAAGAAAGGATACAGTTAGATACTGAACGTCAGAATTGGTGGGTAGGATTTCCAAACAATAATGCTTTGCTTTTCCTTTTCGCTAAGATCTGTAACTGTTTTCTCTATTTTTTGATTAATATTTCCAATAACTTTTTTTTCAGGAAAAAAAATGAATTTTTGGGCTACCTTTAATTTCCCCTCTCTATTACTCTTCCCGTTGAGTAATTTCTAAACATTCTCCTTCACATCTTTTTAAAATGAAACACACACAGAGATCAGATTTCTGAGCACAGAGTAATGCATTTGCCATAGATGGATCTCAGCTGTTTCTTTATCCGAGGACATCTGTCTCCTCTACCTAAGTTGAGCAAAAGTATCATATCCCTCCAGAAAGCATGAGGGCAGTGTAACACTTAGTCCTGGTTTGGTTTTTTTTTTTAAATATGCTACATTTCTTCCTTTCAATTCATTGCATGCTGCTGTCATCCAGAATGAGTTTATCGGGAACATCTAATTTTAGGTACCAAAAGTTAGTTCTGACTTGTCATGGTTTGGCCATGACAAGCACAAGAAGCCACTTCCTGACCATTTCCTCCGAGTCTGCATAACCCACAAGCACAGAGAAGAAAACAGAATTGATTTCCTGGAGCATTTGTGGCCCACACTTTATGTCCAGAGGCACTTCTGTTGGTGGCTGAACGAGTTTTCTTCATTGTTCTACCAGTCACCTCTGTCAGTGACTTTGAAGCCAAAGTACCCTTCCATAGATTCTTCACTAATCATTAAATAGTTTTAGTTTGTCAGGATGTCACTCTCTATGAACAGGTGCCTCTGAATGGCAGGCAGGTTGGTTCCAGAAATGAGACAGCACCATTTGAAAATGCTTGAGTTAACACTCACAAGGACAGCCGCATGCTGAGGATGCTGCCAAAGATGCAGGGATGCAACCAGACTGCACTGGCAGGGTGTTTTCTGACTATAGGAAATCCAGAAAATCACCAGACAAGCCCCCAAACCCCAAACAAACCAACAAAACACAAAAAACCAAACAAATAAAACACCAAAAACAAACCAAAAACCAGCAAAACAAACCAACCCCCCCCCCCCAAAAACACAAGGAAAAAAAAAAGATAAGAAAGCAGAAGTGTCGACTGCCTGAAGTTGTTATTTCCCAGTTGTCAGATAGAATTTCTTTCTTCCAAAGTATCCAATATCAGCCAAATGGAGTAAATATGGAGGACAGCAAATGCAAGTGAGTTTTTAAAGTAGTTTTCCTGTGCCTGGGTTCTAAGAATATTGAAGGAATTGAGACTAAGTTGATGAAAGCCTCTCCTAGATGAAAACACAGAGTGAATTCAGCTTTGCTGATCAGTTGGTGAGAGACTCCCTACATACAGACTCAAAGCTACTGGGAAAAAAAAATGTTTCCACAAAAAAATGAGGATTGTAATTCATCAGTCTAAGCAAGCTACGCACAAAACTCTGAAGATTTGCGCGTACAAAGGGTGTTTTAGAAGTTGATAATTTTCATATTAGGATTTGTTCTTATCACTTCTAAGTTATTAGAAAATAGTTGCTCATAAACCGAATTTTTATTCGGTTAGTTAAAAAGCAATTGCTAATTTCACTGATTCAAAACTCTGTTTAAAATGCAGTTTCAGATGACTAATTCCAGTCTTTTATTAAGCGATGTAATATTGTTTGCTGTTGAGAGATTTACCAAAAAGCCCCCAACGTCCACTGTGCTGTACGTTTTACGGAACATAAACAGGCAAACAGCTTTATGCAAAGCAGCTAACACTTCCCAGGATCTGCCGAAGCCTGGAGCAGCAAAATATTTAATCACATTCCTAACAAAACAAATCTAGCGCTGGGCTTTTTTTTGTAATTGCTTACATTTCTCAGAAGGCACTGAAAGAGAATAAAAATATTTGTCTTGCTATTTCCCCCCCGTGAATGCTGCAGGGTGAAATGATGCCAGCTGTCCATTTGTACACTGGGAAGGTGCTATGGGAGCTCCTATGGAAAGACATCTACATCCCTACAATATTGATGTTAAAGGGATCGTCTCCGTCCTTGAAAAAGCAGACCTTGTAGAAAGAAAATACACAAACCAAAACCAGACAGTACGTTCCTCACCTACTGAACAGGAAAATAATGGGAACAGAAAATAAGCTCCTAGAGAGGAGGTGTCAAAAGACTGACAAGCTAACTGAGGAGTTTGGAGGTGGCAAAATGCACCTGGATGATGAAGCTTGCATTCGACCCCCAAGAAAAAGCTTTCTCTCCAAAGCAAGTGGTAATGCAGACTGTGTAGGCAGGGCTTTGGCAGAGAAGCCAACCAACCACCATCCTTGGAGACAGTGGAAGCTCCCCCAGACACACTCCTGAGCAACCTGCTCTAGCATTAACCCTGCCTCACAGACGTGCCATCCAAGGGTGCCTTCAAACCGAAAATGTTCCAGGATGGGGTAAGTGATGCAAGTAAGGCCACTGTGCCTGCTTCTCCTTTTCTTCTACTTTTGGAGACTCCTCTCTAAGGGACTTGATGAGCCTCTGTGGGGCATGAGCAGACTTCACAGCCTAAGGAAGTCTGGAAAAGCAAAGAAGTTACAAGGTGCATGACTGAGAAGGGAAAAAACAACCAAACCAAACCAAAATTAATGGATTCTTTTGCCCCTCTTAACTTCTTGTTTCTGCAAGACGGATGACCTGCCTTACTGGACCCCATAGCCACCAGATGCATATAGGGGGTGGCTTTACATCCAACCTCAGCGGAGATCCTTTAAGAAAGGAGCAACTTTCCTTTTACTTTACCCCCAACGTGCCTCCTTGTCAACCACATGCAGCACTGCTAAGCCTGTGATAAGGGCTGCTTCTCAAAATAACCCCCCAGTTACCACTGGTTTCTTCCTGGGATCTAAGCTGTGCTGCCCTGATACAGAAGAGAATGGGTTTAAGACTCGATGTGGATCAAAGGATTTTACACAGTGCTGTGGGTTAACCCTTGTAGACAGCTAATCACCACACAGCCAATACTCCCTGCAGCAAAACGAAAGTCACCAGCAAACAGGTAAAGTTTATGCTGGGTGAAGCTGTGCATATTGCTTTTTACAGCTGTAAGAAGGCAAAATCTGGTTCCAGAGATGATTGCCCCCTGAGGAAGAGAAGCTGCAAAATGCTAGCAGACTAGTGCATCTTAGGAGGGCTAGAGATTAAGGCAACATAGCATAAAAAAAGGAAGGTATTGGGAAAGATGACATGGCAGTACAAGTACAGTGGAGAAGCAGCTCCCAAAAACACTTGTCTCTATTAATTTCACTGTTCTTAGTAGAGTTATACGATTTTTTTAAGGAAGAAGCTACACATTAAGACTGACATAGGTTAACCATGTGCTACATGTTAAGACTGATATAATTTAACATCTTCCTGTCACCAGAACAACTAGCTAACTTCTCATGCAAGAGCTCTGCTGACGCTTGGTTCCTTTATTAAAGTAATTCTACTACTCAGCCATCAGAAATCTATGCAATTTTTGTCAGACAAGTTGATCTAATTGCCAGGGGTCCAAAAAATGCCAGACAGCACAAGCACTGGAGTAAGACTGTACAAGCAGAAGTGAGAGAAGTACCAAGGATGTGCCCTTTACGTTGTCAGGGAAGAGTTATGCGATCAGACATCTTACCCAAACCTGTTTTCAGATGTGCAGCACGGTATTATCTGAGCATAATTCACATACTAGGGTTGATCACTGAACTACTTGGTTGAGTAAGAAAAGTTATCATCACCATTTTCCAAATGCAGCATTGAAATGCACAGATTTCATGAATCCCAGGGTGCTGGGAGCTTAACTTGGTTATGTTAATTAATTAGATGATCAAAGAAAAACATTGGTTTGCAACCGTGCCACAGAGGTGGCTGATGAAGTCAAGCAATAAATGCAGGCCTTAGAGGAGGCAGGGAGGGAGAGCAAGAGAACAACTGCTTGTGAAGGGGACAACGTACAGGTCTTACCCTAAACCCTGAGTCTCTATTCAGGGTGATTCTTAGCAGCCAGTAGAATAATGACTTAAAATTCCAAGCTTTGACAGTAATCTTCTAGTTCTTCAATGAAAATCAGGTTTTGGAGGTTCTGATATTTTTGTATAAATTCTCTCTTTTTGGACAAATTACAGAAAGCTCACAGAAAAAGCACCATGCAAATCTTTGACCCTGCACTCTCACTAAACACATGAGAGGAAGCAAAAATTGCACTCCACGGCCGGGTTACAACAAAGTGGTGGTCTCAGCCCAGCTGTTAATGACTTGACATGCACAGCACATCATCAGGAGATCACCGAATGGGCATCGAGGCAGATTTGCTCTGTAATTACAAGGGTGGGTTCTGTGGCTTCAAGTTGTGACTTATTTGGGGGTGGGAACTGTATGGAGCCATGACACGCTGCTCTGCTGCGCTCATCTATGACCCTTATGCTTGCTTGATAAAAGAACATACAAAAAAAATAATTCTAGGATGTACTTTATTAATGGAGAAGCAAAAGCAAACCAGAATGTGTGGGATTATTCTCCTGCTCAGCTGAATCCTCTTTTCCACTTAATATGGGCAGAGAAAGTTCCTAGCCAAGAGGCTATAGAGAAAATATTAAACGAACAAAAAGTGATTGGCTTGTGAGATCAGAGAAACCGATCACTGCTGGGATTTACAAGGCATATTGGGGCTTGACTTTAAAACTGCAGATGGATGGCCTTATGTGCTTCTACTATGTTTGGAAGAGAGTTATGAAATGAGGTAATTATATGGGCGGTTAGAATTCATAAAGCATATGAAAATGACCCCTGTGTCTACTCATCAGGAATTTCTGAACACACTGGAATATAATACTTTAATATTGACACTCTGTATTCGTTACATGGGACTCTGTATTCATTAAATCGTCCCTTCTTCTCTGCTGAAAAAGAGAAAGGAAAAAAAAAACAAACCCAGAAGTAAGAAATGAGGCTGAGCCGTGGGCCAGGCTGCCAATCCCTGCTCAGCGCCGGCTCCAGGAACACTGCAGGATTCACACAGCCCAAGCACAGCCTTGGCAATCACAGCAAGTAAATATCCTCCGGGACACTTGCACGCTCCCATCACCTGCAAGTGCTAAGAAAAGGCTCCCACAGCTGAACTTCAGTCTCATTACTGGATCTCCCAGCGGCTGCGGGCTGCCCGGGCACAGCCACTGTAACCCACAAGAAGCACTAAGTCTCATAAACCATAAGCAAAACATTTTCAAGCACAGGATGCTGTTGTTTTGTTGCTAGGCATAATTACTTTTTTCCTTGACTAATAAAATAATTAACCCCCCACTTTTAAATGTTAGCCATTTTACATTTCTTCCCCCAAAAGATTTCAGTGAAATATGCAGCCCCAAATACTTAATTTCCTCAAGTGCTTCATTGACCACTGTTTGGGGGATTTTATTTGGCTAGGAACAGCACAGCAGCTTGTTATTTTTAATTGAACAGCAATGTACATTGCTTCATGTTAGAATCAATGACCAAAATTTAATTGAAACATTTCCTTCTCTCATTACAGAAATCCTCCCGTTACAGAAAAGTCTCCCACCAGCAACAGTTATAAAAGTTGCTGCACAACAAACACAATCCCCACCCCTTGGTAACACTAAAACAAAGCCGAAGGTTTCCAACCTGCAGAATCTTGGATAATGAAGGCACTGCTCAATATCCTATTGTGCCAACGGGCTGCGCAACGGTACGGGCATCGGAAACCAGCGCTCTGGGATCCTGTGCTTCTCAAACAGCCCGATTAGAAAGCCAGTTCTACCAACCAGAAAGTCACCTTACCTGCAGCAAGAAGTTAGCTCATGTCTCAGAAACTGAATAGAGTATTAAAGGAAGAGGATTTTACATCAGGCCTTTGTCCACCACTATGCTTATGCACGTGCTTTGTCTGTCCCTGTTTTTTTTTAGTGGCAGTTTGTCATCTTCAAGACGTTGAGTTTGTGCTTACAGTTACAGTACTTTAAACAATATTTTTTTGTTCTCCAGAATGAAATGGTGACTTCTGGATTGATTATGCTATTTAATTTAGTGCTATTTAGAAGAAACGAACAAAAAAATGTTAGTCCCCCTCCCCAAAACCTCCCGTTGCTCTGCAATGGGAGCAAAGCTTCTTTTTAAAGCCATCTCTAGCAAATGGTCTCTGAGGTTGCAGCCAAGCTTTGTGTATTGATTTTTATTCACAATAACTTAATACGCCTAATAGCTCTCTCTGAACCATTATAGTTATGTGATAGGAATATGGATTGAGACCGGAATCGATTGGAGTGGTTTCGAGTATGTCTAAACAGCACAATGCTGCTTTAATGTGGCTGAGATACTGGAATTAGCAAAAGCGGAGTGTGGGTATATTAACCTGCCAGGAGCTGCATTTCACTTCTTTCAGCAGCTCTGCAAGAGCTCCTATTCATGTGGAATCCACATAATACTTCCTGACATTGCACTGTCGTGCAGTTCACCTCCTTTTCTATCTTGCATAGTATGGAAGGATAATTACAATCAGAGTAAAAACCTCTTTCTGTTTAAAAGCCAAATTTCCTCTGTGCTCTGAGAACTATACGAATCGCTTTGGAATGCAAATCTGCCCCCAGAGCAGATGGGTAAGGGTGGGTGAGAAGAGAGGAGCTAGGGAGCCTTGAGAGGTAGCCCTTGATGCACAGATGAGCTAGGTTGGTCCCACCAGGTTTTGCCTTGCACCTACCTTGCTGTCAAACTATGTCCCCCAGCCGGGTCCCAAAACATTTGAATTCACAGAATCACAGAATGTCTTTGGTTGGAAGAGACCTTCAAGATCATCCAGTCCAACCTTTGACCCAACACTGCAAGCTCACCACTAAACCACGTCCCTGAGCACCAGGTCCACAGACCATTTAAACACCTCCAGGGACAGTGACTCCACCACTGCCCTGGGCAGCTCATTCCAATGGTTGAGAACCCTTTTCAGTGAAGAGATGCTTCCTGCTACCCAGCCTAAACCTCCCTTGGCACAGCCTGCAGCCATTCCCTCTGCTCCTGTCACCAGGGAGAAGAAGCTGTCACCCTCCTTGCACCCACCTCCTGTCAGGGAGCTGTGGAGAGCCAGAAGGTCTCCCCCTCAGCCTCCTCCAGATTAAACAACCCCAAGAGATGTTTCTTAATTTACCACCTCCTATTTTGCCCTAGGAAATTCACCACGGTGCACGACAGTCCAAGTGCTGCTAACACCGAGACACCGAGCGACGTATAATTCAGTACAATACACGCCTCCATTCAAAGTGCTTGTTCCAAAGACTGTAGGCACTGGTGCATCGAAAGTGCAGCCTGACAGAATGAAGGAGGCTTCACAGAAGTGCACACCATGCAGCTGTGAAAGCGGGGAAAGGGAGCAGGACCGCATGGGAAAAGCGAGCACCACAAAAATGGGAGAATATGGAAGAGGCTTTACCTGCGAGACCATTCTGCTTCCACACGGTTATAAAATATGGAGCTGGTACTTCTGCAGGTGCCCCACACATACTATTTGTTGCAGCTGATCTTTATTTTGCAGTCATTTGCAGATGGTTTTGTCCTGCCATATTTTTATCCTTTACCACTTCTGACTCCCACTTGTTCCTCTGCATCGGCTTAAACGCTGTCTTATTCCATCTCCCTTCTGTCTTTCCCTTTTCCTACCACTCTGAAAGCTACTCCAGCTACTTGGACTTTTTTTTTTTCTTATTTTGTTTAAAGCAGTCTTGGAAGCCAACTCCCAAAGATTGTCTCAGCTTTTAAAATCAGGATTTAGCTTGATATCTTACTTTTCATCTTCCCTCTGAGTGGTAGGTAGCTGCAAGAGCAAAAGGGATTGAAGATGCAGACCTCCTGCCAGCTCATGTCCCTGAAGATACTGTCTGCTTTCAGCTTTGTTTCTTTCCTAATTCTGGCAAAACATGCTCATGCATTTAATGTCAACCGTTGAGAATTAAACTAGACCGCATACAATAATATTTTCCCTGGTGTAAATGATGCTCTTGTTTTTTGCTATGCTTGTCTACCCTTCTGCCAGCCCTCTCACTACACCACATCCCACGATGCCCACCTGGGAACCAAGGGTCATCAAACTGCCTCTGGTTCACGCAGCTCTGTGCAAGTAACCTAGGTGATAACTTCCAAGAAACAGTGCACAGGGATGGATGGCAAAGCATAACTCAGAATCGCTTCTGCTATTTTCCTGTGCTTCGTCCTGCTGGCATTTGCGGAACAATCCAGGTATGAAAACACATGCCTCCTCTTTGGGAGCTGTATTGAATTTTCGTGTAAAGTCACAAACACATTTGACACCGTTAGGAAATTATACCTTATGCACTTTCAGAAAAGGCTCTGTGCTTTTCAATCAAGGTGTTAATTCTTTAAAATGGGGAATTTCAGACTTTTTCCTTTTTCAAGCAACGGGGGCTTTTTTAGAAACATGATTTTGTGAATACCTGCTGGCCTACTCATTGTCAAACAGGACAAATCTCATTCCATTTCTGATGGCTTAACGTCTGTATGAATAATTCATTAATTGCCACTGCTACTAGAATGATACTATGAGAATATCTGCTGTAATCCAGCTCCCTTTCAATACAACTGGGCAGTTGGAAAAGAGGAGGATAAACTGAAAGAGCCAAAATGGGTACCTAGCTAAATTTGTTCTTGGACAATGGCTCATTGAAGACACTCTGAGTTTGTTTGGAGGTGTTATGTTGACCTTTGACTGAGCCAGATTTCAGAAACTCAGAAATTCACCAGCAAGTCGCTTGAACTCTAGTTCCTATTTCTGGAGAGAATTCCCATTAACTTCAGAGGAGCCAGGATTCATTGCCAAATGAAACCAGAGATTTCCAATTTGAGGACATACTGTATTCTGTCATATTCTGAAAGAGATTTTGGGTTGCATCTGCAGATATGTAGCCCGTAATAATTAAATTTATCTAGGGAAAGGCATTAGCAGATGATGGGAATTGTTCAGCACTCACTTTTTGAAGGACTGCTTTGGGGAAATTAGTTGCAATCATTTATCATTTTCAAACTGCAGAGTGTTTCATTTCATAATAAGTATAATGCAGTATAACCCAGGTGTTGCAATTTCCTATCCTCTCAAATTCTACTGAAATTTTTAGAAAGAGTCCTTCTCCACCTGAAGGCATAACAAAATGAAAGGGGAAGAGGAGAAGCGTCGGTATCTAGAAGGACGTGAGAGATTCGAGGCGTTAACAGAACAAATTAATGTTAACTTCCCAAATCTCAATGAAGAAGAAACCTATTTATATTCAAAGGCATTATTATTTAATTTGAAGATAAGCCTTCTTGTTTTCCTGGATTAAGACAATACTGTTAGCAACTGGCAGAATTAATATCGATAACCAATCATTCACAGTCAACAACGGGTTCTGTACTTTTACCAGAAATGCATTGAATTAAGTAAAGAACTCAGAGAAAGATGGAAAAGGAAGCATGATAAAGATCATCGCTAAAATTAAGTTGATGGGTGAAATCCCTCCTGCACTCTCAAAGGCAAGAATTGCACATTTTCATCACCCGAGTTAAAATAGAACCCTCCAGTTGTGTCCTACCCAGCAGATATGAAACCAGATAAACACTGCACTTCCAGGTATGACTGTGGCCTTCCTGTACCTGCAAGAGTTCTGTTGGTATAACTTGAAATTTGTATTCTATTTCACCAAAATTAATGGTCTTAACAGCAAATTTCCTTTGATAATGGCTGCAAGAACAGGGCTTAATGAAATTACAGCCACTATCTCTGTTGACCAAGCTTTTTAAGAAGTTGGTTTTGATTAACATCGACTAAAGTTGATTAACAACAAAGGGACTAAAAGTCTCATTTTAAAATAAGAGAAAGCAAATATTAATAATTCTTTTCTTTTTATAGCTTGGCTTCATTTCCAGTGCTCTGGCATCCCAGCTAAGCCTCCACCCATATTCAAATCTATCTATTTATTCATTCTGTTCCAGTAAAAATAATATAATAGCAGCATTGTAATAAGCTGTGTGAATAAAGATGGGAACCGAGCTATAATTAGCAACCAGTAAAGGCCCTATAAATTTATCCTATAGCAACATATATGCCTGAAGTAATGATATGCTAATGACAGCTATTTAGAAGCCAGCATATCCTCATGAATAACCCCTACTTATGTGTAATAAGAGCAGTAAGAGAAACTGCCAGAGGGTAAGCACCCTAAATAATGTTCCGTCACCCACAGGGGTGGCAGCAACATCTGTGGATACCCAAGGATCAGAAGAGGTTGGCAATAATTATAGCGCTTTGCAATTCTGGCATCTGCACTACTCAACTTCTCTTCGGGCTTTTGGTTAGGAGCTTGATTTGCTGTCAGTGTCTGTCTGTCTGCTTGTCTCTCTCAGCCATTAGAGTTCGTGGACGAGGGAGAGATGGGATTTTATCTTCCCGATTTCTGGCATCTGGGGGAAAGCACCAACAGTCAAGGTAACTGCTAGTGAAAAATACTGTTTCTGGCTCATGAGTTTAAATAAGTATTTGCTTCCTCCTTTTATTCACACAGTTTACAGAATCCTCGCCTCTCGTCTTTGCCGAGTAAAATCAAAGGAAACTCGATTTGTAGCGTGGTTCACAGTTGGCTTTATCTAGATTGCACTGATGAGACGTGCAAAGCTCTACAATTTTAAGAGTATAAAGGAAATTTTCTGCTATGAAGCCAACATGAATCATTTGCAACTTCCCCATACACTGCCATAAGTGCACACACTACATAAAACGAGAGCCCATTAGCAAAATGATAAGTTAGCAGATTTTAACAAATAACAATTCAGACTAATCGTGTTTGTCAGCAGTTGAACGTGGAGGCTGTCACCAGTTGTGCCTTAAAACTGTCAATAAAATCAGACGGCTTTTGTGTGCTCACGTGAGGGCTGCAGCGAGGAGGCTGAACTGCCATGTGCTGTGTGCTGAACTTCACATGGCTGCCGCCTGTTTTTATTATTAATATAGAAACCTATCAGCATAACTAATGGCTTTTTTTGTATTTTTGCAAATTGCTAAATATTCATGCTATAATGGCTTGAGAGAAGAATGTTCCCTGGCAGGCTAACAAAAATAAGCGGCGATGAAATCAGAGGAACAGAGCGAGGAGAGAAGGAAAAAGAAGAAATAAGAAAAAAAAAGTCCAAGACCCTAATTTGAATCCATTTTGCTAGACGACCTCCACAGATCATTGTTTCTGTCAATAGAAAATGATATCGAATCAATTAACTTGAGTATCAGGCAAAACACAAAGATCAGCCACTGCCACCACGATGCTATTTTGATGAATGTGTAATTAAAGCACAAACTCCCCACCCTACTGTGTTGTCTTTTTTCTGGGCGCCCATCCTTATTTGGTTGGGGGTTTTGTTGTTTTGCTTTGCAGATATTACCACGGGAAGGTCTCTAGTGTACTAAGAGCTGGAACAGACTGGATACCCTGACAGATAATAGCTTTTAAAGACCCATAAAATAACTGGAGAGGTACAAAGCTGCTCAATCTGTGGCACTGACACGCTCCGGTGATTTCACTTTCCACCCCTGACTGAGCCTTTTCCTTCATCATGCAATGTCAGCAGTGCAAGCTGTGGAAACCACTCTTGCCTTGCTCTTTATAAGCAAGAGGTCAGGCCCCCAAACACTGAATTGCTAATGAAAAACAAGAGTAAGTAGTAGAGAGAGGGAAGTAGCTCAACAGAACCTTTACAGTTCTGCAGCCCGAGGTCAACTCTGTGTTTGGGCTTTGGTCCAAAGAGGCCTATACATCTCCTATTAATTTCTTTTTCTTTCTTTCTTTCTTTTTATCCAGTCTAACAACTTCTGCTCAAGGATACACTGGGCTCATATCACAAAATACCTCCCTATTCTGGTAGGCATTGTCTGTTCGGCTTCAAACCAACAACTTTGCTGCAGCCTCTCAGTGCAAGGTGTCCACGCAGGGCAAGAACCTGGCTGAAGATGAGCCCTAGCTAAGGTTACTCACTCCAAACTGACCTTGAATATCTTCCGAGTGCGTCAGAATTTGTGTCAGACTGCACTCAGTTTGGCAAGGTAGCTGGAAGGCAGCTACATCTCAAGAATCATTCAGAGTTTCAGCTCGGTTATCTTCAGCTAACAGGGCACTTGAGGTTGCCCTTTATGGGTTCATATGGTTGGGTTATGTAATTTAGCATGTGGCTCTGGAAGAAACAGGTTTTAGTGTGCTCATTCTGAAATGAACTGTACTGATAAGTCATTTTTTGTGGAAATTGCTCCATTGCTCTGGCATTGACAAGCTGAAATCAGACACTCATAAGCTGTTGGAAAAATGGTGTCCCTAGTAAAGAGATGAGGCAAGAGGAAGAAAATACATCCCCAGTAGTGCAAAAGGCTGAGTAGCTGCTTACCAGCACAGTCACCACACGCAGAACCACTCCTCGCATGTTATTCTCCAGCTTTCTGTCTGTCAGCGACCCATTCAGACCAGTGATGGGATTCCAGCAGCCGAGCTGAAAGAGAAAGGGGAAATCATTTCCACGCTGCCCGTAAGGCTCTGTCAGACACCCCTCCTAGGTGGCTTTAACCAAGAACGTACGCAATAAACAGAACACCCTCTGGAATCAGTGGGATGGAAAGCCAGGGAAGGGCTTGCGCACAGATTCATCTTTTAATTGCAGATTAAGCAATTAGAGATATCAGTTTGTGTTTTTCAATACCAGTGTGCAACGGATGACAGCAGCCAGGGTTTGCAGGTACATATATTGCTTTAGCACGCTGCCTGCTCCAGCCCATCTTTCCTGGCAGAACTCTGATGAAAGGAATGACACTAGTTTGAATTAGGGCTCACACTACTCATTGACATGAAAGAGCAGAGATTTTTAGCCAGGATAAAAGTCACATTTAAAGATGATTGAGGAAAAGCCCACTGGCTGGGCTCATCATGGTACTGGAAAAGGACTGCAACGGGTAACGCAGAGAAGGGCGTTCAGCCATCAGATGCTTTGCATTGGTGTGACCATGTTTCTTGGGCTAAAGCTTTTTCTCAGGACTAACTGCCTTTCAATCTGAATTTCCATAGATACTGAACTCTAATTTATCTTCTCTGAAAAATACAACTGGCAAACATTTTGGGATGACAGGAGATGCTCACCCTGGGTACGGGGAAACAGACCAACCAACCACTGATGCCTTAGGAGCACAAACACACACTAGTGCTTGCACTCTTGGAATTCATTAACCACATTCACCTGGCCTGTACAATTACCAGTGTTACAAAGGCCAGCAGAAGGACAAGGACTGACTTGAGAGGACTTTGGAGCAGGGTCTGGGTTATGGCGTGTAAACTACTTGCCTACGTAAACCGTTTAGACAGCCAGCAGGCAACTGCAGATACCAGTTCTTGCTCTGAATTGCCTTCTCCATGGACTGTGCATGACATCTATGGAGGGATGCTCATCTTCTGACTCGGGTACCTTGCTTAAGCCTCTAAACCCAGGTGTCCCTGGCTGACAACAGCAAGATTAACACCAGCATGTCACTGCTGGACCCAGTGGCCTCAACTAAGACTAGTCTCCTGGAGAATTCAACCCTATCATCTGTGAGAAGCACCAACTGTAAAACTTCCAAAACATTCCTGTTCTTTAACACACAGTGACAGAAACGGCAGGGGGCCTGAACCAGCTGAGGGGGTCTGCGAAGGACAGGCACTGCCTTTGCTGACCGTGGCTGAACACAAATCTAAGGGAAGCATCCTTTTCAGTTTTTGTATAGATTATTTCACAGATTTTTCAAAGACAGGCAGAAAATAAGGAACAAACTCCAAATGCACACATCTAACAAGTCAGGAAGTGGACTGTATGGAAAGTTTGTTTTCTTCTTTAAACCCCTAGGCTATTTTAGAGCAACTTCTAAATTCTTGGTTTTCAGTATATTCCTATCAATTTGAAGATGCCTCCTTAAGAAACAATTTCCTCAAAAAGTAAAAAACCCCAAACCTTTCTGCAATAATACAGAGGTTAGATTTGACTCAATGATGCCGAAGGTCTTTTAAAACCTAAATGATTCTATGATTCCATGTTTCCCAACAGAAGATGGCCTTAAAATTATGTAGTTATTTCTCTCTGCCATCTTCAGAAGTGCTCAGAGCTGTCCTGTTTCTTCCCACTTTGAAGTTAAGGTTATGATTTTGTCAGGGAATGAGCAAGGGTAACGCTGAGCAAACTGTTGAGCTCAACTAATCGCTAAATCAAGGATCTATTGGATTCAGAAATCCAGCAGAAATAACTGGAAGCAGCAATAGGATATGAGGAGGAACTAAAGTATAAGGCATCGTATTAATCCCTCGCAATTACTCATCCTTCCAATAGCTATTTCTAAATAGAAGCACAAACTCTCACTGCTTGGCTTCCTCACTTCACGTCCCCATCTCAGCAGAAAGACCACCAACAGACTTTAGCAGCCGTCTCTGCTGCTTCTGCACATCCACACTGCCTCCCCCTCTAGCTTGCTCACAGGACGGACGGACTGCTGGCACGTGCCAGGTCCTCAACGTCCCTCTGGCAAAGCACTCCGGCACTTGGAGCTGGATAACCTCACCGTGCCCGAAACGATGCAGGGAAACACAGGGAAGCGTGTGCTGTACACTCCGAGTGATAAACCACTGCCATCCTACAAAGCAAAGTGTTTGATACATTTTCTGGACTAAAAATATTGAAAATGGCGCCGAGTCCAGAAGAAAAGTGCATGAAATTATTGTGTCGATTGTCATTCTTAGTCACACAAAGAAATTAATTAGAAATTAGATACAATTAGCATAACCAGATGTGTTGGAAGTACAATTACCACAGAAACTGTACCACTTTTGGCAGATTTAAAACCCTAGGAAGTCACTGAAGAGCCTTTGTATCCTTCTGTGGTCCAAATAAATTCTTAATTACGTACATCAATGTGCTCATATTTATATAATAAACTTTTTACTAAGACCCATTCTACCTTTTGTAGGAAAAACAACCCAGCGTTGTTGATTTCGGGAAATTTAGCATAGCACTCATTTTCCTTCCAAAAAGGCACATTTTATTTTCATTATTGTTCATGCAATTTTCAGTTCAGTCGTTCCTTTCTGCAGCAGAGTCATGGTGAAGACAAACGTGCGGTGCCTTGCCAATAAAGTTGAAATTGATTCTGAGTGGGAGTTGCTTACTCTTATTAGATGAAAACAAATCAACATTTATTGATGACAATTTGAGCTTGTCATTGCAGCAAGGAGCAAATGTAACTATTGCTGAGGCAGCAAGATGGGGGTAATATGAAGCTACCACTTCAGCTCTACCTCTCCCTTAACTGCTTCTGCAAAGCATTTGGTGCTCTTGCCTTTACTTCTTTGTTCTGTCTCCGATGGCTTAAACGAGAGAGCAGATCAGGCAACATCATCTCACATTAACTCTGGTTTAGTTGTGTAGAAGAATACGGGCGAAGGGAACTCTCTACTGAGCTCGGTACTTGTCACCTTCATACCCTAAGAATTTTGTCATTTATAGTGCTTTGCACTTTTGTTGCAGTTTATTTATTCTGAAGACAACATTCACTCGGCTACATTCAGATATAAAACGATGAAGATGGAAAAGCAGTCAATGTCCTGCTTCCTTTGATAGCCAATTTACAATCTCTTTCTGATCATCCCACCTTCCTGCTTCTTACCCCCTCCATCACCTTTGTTACTATGGGTTTTACTCTCCTCTTTTGCCAGCAGAGCCAAAAACTGTCCTCCTTTCTTCGTTAGCAATTTTTGCCTGTGTGAACCACGCGTTATGGAAGGTTTGTGATTTGCACATTGATATTAAAATAGGCAAAATCTATTTTATGTATATCTGCAATTTCCAGAAATTGATTTATGAGGACCTTGGAACACTAAAATCCATAATGCCTTTATGACAGAGATTCAAGCTAGATTTTCTCCCCTGCTTCCTATGAAATCAGTGAATTCTGCTGAATTCTTGAGAGCTTTCAATTTTATATATTTTTTTTTTTCTGGCAGAGTGAAATGCAGATTAAAACTGTATCAATTAATCGAGAAAAATACATTGGCCTGCTGTGATCACAGTTGAGGGCAATCACAGAAAATGAGTAAAACCAGAATAGTGACCCAAAGGCATTACTTAAGTGCTTGCCACTATAGGATAGAGTGGTCTGTTACTTCCATTAATACAGAAAATAGAGAGGACCTGGATCATCCAGCACTGCAAAGTGACCACCTCTGAACTCGGGCAGCATCACAACAGCACTGCAGAGCAGTCTAGAACAGAAACACTCTAGAGAAGCTGTAAGGGAGATCTGAAAGGTGAATCGTGAAGCTATCGTGAAACAGCACTCAGCTGGGGGATCCTCACGCCCAGATGTGCTGGCAGGACTCAGAATGGACACAACAGAAAATAATGGAAACAAATGCAGGGGGTTTTGTGTGATGTGTGGATTTAGCATTTGCTAAATCTGCCAGGACACCAATTTAGGCAAAATCCAAGCAGGGTAATATAGAAATAGTTTTGCACAGAGTACTCCTGATGCCTCTTGTCAGCTGTTGTTTAAGACGTCCAAGAGCAACTGGGAAATCAGAGACCAAATCCTACAGATAAGGACTGTGTCTCACAGAAGAAACACCAGAAAAGATACGTTCTGGTTGTCGTTCTGATAGCATCAGTTATGTAAAATGTAGTTAGGCACGCTGCCACCTGCTTCGAGAGTCCAGCTGCCGAGCAGCACCCACATCTGCAGGAGTCTGCTGGCCAGGGGTTGACCAAGGGGCTTTGTACTCCCGGGTTTGTTTAAAGAAATAAGGATCAGTTTTGTTCTTCGCAGCAGTTTCCTAATACAACTGGTTAGCAGGAAAGCTTTCTGTGTTTAACTTCTCCCTTTGCTGGAGCTTGGGTAAGAGTCAGCAAATAAGAAGTTGTTCAAATCAATAGAAAATACTGTGTCCAACAAATTGGATAATGTATAGCAGCACTTGTTTCTCCTCCATTCTGTGTGGCAGAAGCTGTACAGTTCTGTGCATTCGGTTAATTATTTTGTACAGTATGTTTTATTGCTTTAATTTGTCTCTGGACTAGAAGGAATGACCTGCCCCTGGACTCGCTCTGTTATTTTCAAGCTACGTTAGGAGAATGTGAATACCTAAGTTTAGTTTTATACCCAGTGGCTTAAGGATTATAATTGCAGCAGTCAGGGTGGTCCATTTGTTTTAACTGAACACAGATACAAGTGCAAGTGACCTAAGTAAGATTTTCTTTCCTCAAAGCCAAAGCACAGGGCAGAATAAAGCTACACACGGCTAATAAAATGTTTTGCTTTGGGGACTGCCCAAATTTCCTTTTCTTATTGAATTGAAACAGAGAAGCTAATGGAAAGTTACCTGCTGGTAACCTGCTGTTTGTTTGCCTACCAGCTCTTGACTCAAGATTTTCTCAAGGACTCAAGCACCCAGATTGGTGCCAGAAGCTACAACTGGACATTTTAGACCACGGACAAATGCTGAATACAGGGGACAAAAGCACAGACCGCGTGCTCCACTCGCCAAGCTCGTGCTTAGCGCGCATGCTGAGCTTCCAGGGGAACTCTACTGGTATGACTTCTGGGAAATGCAGTAAGTCAACACATCTCAAAGGTGATGAACTGCCTCCCCAAGCCAGTGGTGTCATTCCAATGGTCCCGCACTTTCCCCCCTCTTCATCTTTAGCTTACTTTTGCTATTATCACTTTACCTTTTGCATTAAATTTGCTGGGTTTTATCGATGATTTCCCACTTCCCAGTGTCTTCTATCTTTGGAAAACACCCTCTTTTCCTTCTCTAGTCCTCTCTGTGAATTCAGGACTCTCAGCAGTTCCCTCTCCTGTGCTTACGTTAATTTTTCCCATCTTGCTCTTTTTGTTTAGGGTTTGGGTTGGTAAAGGGACCTCACTTTTCACTTCACCCAGCTTTGACTCATTTCTCAGATCACTTTGTGTCCTTTCTCCTTCACCCTTGGATCTTCTTTTCTCTCAGGCAGTCCTCCCAGGAAACCTCCCCTCACCTCCCCCCACTCCTCTTAAATTATGAAGGAGATGGGACTTAGCAAGAGATGTTAGCGTATAGCCCTGCTTCTCCTGCGTTCACCTTTCTTCTCTTTCTTCACTTCTGTCCCAAGGAATCCTTACAGAACTCTGAAGTAAGGACCCAGACAAGGACATTTAATGACTCAGATGCTGATCTCCTTCCCACTGCCTCTGCGTTTCGATTAGAGGCAAATGCTGGGAAAAGCCTGTTCTTTGGCACAATGCAGCCATCTCCCCTTCGGCATCTGGTGACTTCACTGTGTCTGGCTGTGCAGGGAGAGCTCCCAGAAGAGCTCAGGGAGCGGTTGGCAGCAGATGCTCAGAGGGGAAGCGTCCGTCCTTCCTCCGTCCCGCACCATGAGCCGGGGTGCAGAGGAAGCAGGGACGGGAGAGCTGCCGCGCGTCTCGGCTTTGCTCGAATGCCAGTGGGACCTTTGTGAGGAGGCAGATTTCTCCTCCCCGTGCTGTAAGAGTGTGACTGCTGACAAGAGCATGTTGCTGGTGGTCTAACAGCTATGGAGAAGGCCAGTAAGCACCTGAGGTGAGAAACACACCGGCCTTTCAGACTCTATGGTTCGACCGGACTTGGCCAGGTATCACCCCGAATACACCGTGAACAACAGGGAGTTGGGAAGGAAGGAGAAAGTTTCCCTGAAGACAGATATTAGGCACTAAGTCTCATCTACTTTTACATCACGTTATTATTTTTTTTTTAAACATTGCATTTTACTGTCCAGAGTCCATTATCACCTTGTTATAGTTCATCAGGTGATGCAAATAAATTAACTTGAAATGACATAAATGGATTCTTCCTCCTCTAAAGAAGAAGGAACTAATAAACTTTCCCCAAAACACAGATACACGCATTTTCTTTTCTCTTCAGGAGGCAAACCCTCCTTGAGGCTATCAAAGCTCTTTATACTGCCAGAGAAAAACTCATCAATATCACTTTCATTTTACACTGCAAGCCCGCTCACTGATGTCTGAATTATTCCAGGGAAATGGATAATAACAAGTAAGTTCAGGTTTGTGTGCAGTTTAAATGCAGCGACTTTGATTTTTAATTGCAAATCCTCATCTCCTTTCCCATTAATCATATTAAGAGTTTACAAAGATGCCTTTTATCTAAATCATGTAAGGTCTGAAAGAAAAGACTTTAAAAACAGGCTTTATAATTGAACTTAGTCCATTTCGTGCTGGGACAACACTGCATCTTTACGAAATCAAAGAGAAAAACATTCAAAGTTAATACTCCAGCTTGTACTAGATTGTAACATATTAGATTTTTGTATCATAGTAAAACCTTTAGTCAAACCTTTTCATTGACAAACAATGAAAACTACTGTTTTCCACTGGCTTGCATGAAAAACAAGAGTTCCATTCCCAGGATTTGGGTAGAGGGTGGGAAACGTTCCTGAGATGCACATACCATAGAAATAAATGTTCTGAAAACCTTTGAAAGAGGACATCCTCAATTTTGAATAGATACTTTTACTTCACCTCTTTGGCATTGCTAGACAATTCTTGACTTCAGCTTGAGAAACAGAAGGAGAAACAGAAAACCACATCCCTGCCTTACTCAAGGCACTGATGTGCTGGCATGAGAACACTCCTTCCAAATCTCACATGCAAAGGCAGAGAGAAGCACGTGTGCTAGGATAATATTTCTATCCAAAGAATGTGGGTCCCTCTCTCCTCAGACACATTCACCCTCTCATCACCAACACGAGAGGCTAAGGAATTAGCAGGGAGGTAGCGTGAGAACAGGCACCACTGTTCACTACAGATGCTGTAGGTACCTTAAAGCACACTTGTACCTGGCTAGAAGCTGTTACACAACATCCAAGTCACTTTACACTCTGGTGTTCAGCACAGAAGAAATTGCCAGCTCCTGAACGCAGTAGAACTGCAACATGCTTCCCAGGCACAGCCACTATGAAACACTTGCTCACAAAGCATCAACACCAGGGACAAAAATAGAAAAAATAAATAAAAATGCTGACGGAGCATGAGAAATCCACAGGGAAGTGAATTGCACATGCAGTATGGATCTGAGAAGGCACTCCCGAGAGTGCCTAAAGAATGGAGACCTTTAGTGAAAAGGGGCAAGCCAAAGCAAGTCGTTACTCGAGTATTGCCTTCAAGTTTCTCACCACTGAGTAGCTAACATGGCAAAGTAGGAAGCGTAGTACTAGGATGATAAACTGCTTTCTGTTGATTCCCCAGATTCCCATGACAGTTAAATGGGAAATACAGAGATTGAAACAACTTTTGCTCGCACGTAGATCAATACTCTGTTCCTAAAATCCAGAATTCATTCTCAGCGTTGACAGAAAAAAAATAAAAAAGAGGCTTGCCAAGTTGGATATGTCACAGACTTACTAGCTGGATGCTGGCTAGTAAATCAAAGCAGCATTTTGTCACTGACATGCTAGAAAATCTTATTCCAGCATAACCCACGCTCACAGGGCGTACGGCTCGAGAGTGTCACCAGTTTTCAGGGCACTAAACACCAGGTATTACAAGTGATTTACAGCATCGTCTATCTTGAAAACAAGGTTGTGGGGTGTTCCTTCCTCAGCACACAGCAGCTTTCTTAAGAATCAGAACTGACAGTGAAGAGATCAAAACATCGAGCTGAGCAGCGACCAAGTGGCGACCAGAACTGAGCCCCGGCCACAGCTCCTTCAAAAGGCTGTTCTTGAACCGTCAGCCTCGGGGCAGTGGGGAACAGGAGGGTGAAAAGTGAACTTGAGGAGACTGCCGTGGCCAGCAACCTGCACTCCAGACAGGCACTTCTTCCCACTAAATGCAACTGCAAAGGGAGCACGTGTGCTCACCTAGGGTGCTGAAGACCAGCACAGGGGCCAGGAGCACAGAGCAAGGGGAAATCTTTGAGGATGCAGGTCATGGTCTGTCTCATACCAGGGGCTCCTCATAACTCTTTCCAAGATTTTGGCTTCCAGACAATCTAGCCTTAGTTCCAAAGCACCAATAAACTGTTGCAGAAATGATTTCTCTGCTAGAGGCCCTGACAGAACTGTTACACTGATAACCAAATGTTATACTGATAATGATCAAAAGCAATTTCCTCTCTAACTACCCGCACTATAAACTCACCTTCAGCACAGACAATGCTTTCAGCTTCTTCCCTTTCTATATGCCACAGGACATCTGCTGCATCACTGTGTAGCAGAAGAGCTGTCCCTACGACAGCCCTCTGCTCCTTCTGAGGATGCCCTCAGCGACACTTCAGAGGCATCAGCATCTGATCACCAGAAGAGTGCAATTCTGGTCGCACTGCGTTTGGCGCTGGTCGCGTTGCTGCACAGAAATCACAGCTGAGATGGATGCTTTGGTGTTAGAGAAACAGAGCTACAAGTGGCATAAATTTCAGAAGCTGAAGTAATGGTGGAAAAAAGGTTGCTTATTAAAGAAAGGCACAGATGAGCTGTATAAAGTACTGGAAAAAGATCAAAACTTCCCTATATGCCTCTTATTTACTACTGAAAATTTGAAAAGCCCCAGGGTAAAACAGCATGGCAGAGGCAGGCTATGGCTCTCTCTGTGATGCATAAAAAAACTACTCTGGTGATTACACAGAAGGTTTCTAGCCTTTGAAAAGTGCTAACAAAAATAAAAAATCAGTCTCTTCTGCTTTACCATCAGTTGGACAAAACCGGACGGTTAAAGAATTTTGGGAAAGAAAAAGCCAAGTTTTGCCTACCAAGAAAAAAACACTGTTAGGAGGTTGCTCTGGAGAACCCGGATGGCTGACTGTGAGTGATTTTACAAGCTCATTGCTCCATAAAGTGCAAGTATTGGGTCTTATTATGGTGAATAAGCTTGTAAATAATCTTGTCAGAACAATCGGCAGATCATAAACATGGAAACAGCAGATGAAATGCAGCAGAACAACCAAAGGCTTATATAAAGGATCCTCGTGGAAAACAGTAAAACATTAGTTTTACTTCGTTTACATTAGTTGAAAAGATGAATTGGCATTTCTAATAAGCCCTCTCTAGAAGAGCTGAATCAGTAAAATACATTTTTGTTACAAATGAAAATCACCACTTTAATGACACTGGGATTTGCCACAAAAAAATAAATTAGCAATATATCTTAGTAACTAAAACTACAGAAACACATTCTAAATCTATCTTCAAAAGGATGTGCATTATATTTACTAGTACATTATACTCCCACAACAGATCTGCTTAGCACACGCTGTGCTGAAATCGTGTGAAGAAACTCAGAGCTTTAAAGCACCGAGATTTTTCTTAGTTTAATATTCCACAGATCCTTCTAAGAACATATTGTGGCATATCTAATGGTGATGATTTAACCAGCTAAGTCGTTAGATGGTGCTCATCACTGCAGTGCTTCTAGGATTTCATTTTGAGGGATAACGTGAATTTTGAAATCATCTTTCCATTTGCAGAGGTTTAGTGGGTTTCAGAAGGGAGAAATGTCTATTCTGAGATTAGATTAACAAATCAGTAATCGGGCTCAAATCACCTCCCTGAGCAGATTACAGCTGCTGCACTTGCCCTGACCTCTTGCTGCTTCCTAGTTTCAACAGCACCCACTTGGTAAGACTGTAAACAATCAGGTAGGACCTACATAGGCATTAGTAAGCCATGTAAAGGAGCTTTTTACTGCAATCATAATTATCATTAAAGATACAGCTGAAATCAAGTGTTTTGTTTTCATTATCCCCCAAGTTTCAGCTATTCCTTGTTTATGCTGCCTGCCTGATATCTACAAGGCTGTTTCTCCTGTATAACCAGTTACCGAGGGGTTGGAAACATCCAAGAGCTCTCTCTGTATCATCTACCCATGGATATGTCAGGGTCACAGCCTTTTTGCTGTGCTGATGAAAGTATGTTAAACTTCTTCCCAAGAGAAGTGCAAAATCTCATCAGCTGGAAAGGTGAACTTAAAAAATAATAATAAGCTCCCTCCACATGTTAGACAGAGCCCAGGAACAGAACCCTGGAGCCCTGTTTCTCAACAGCCTGGGGGTACCCCCAGCATTACCTTCCAATGCACGCTCTAAGCTTTTCCCTGGGGACATTAATTATCCTCCAATCAGTAGGCCTTATATTATATATATATTTTTAATTTTTTTATTTAATGTATTTATTTATTTATTTTAGCATCACGGTCTTTTAAAGTTTCACCACCAGACGAACCCCCAGCTGTCCCCTCCCAGGTAACATGCTGCAAGCCCACTACTTCAGGCTGAAGAAAAAAAGTCAAGAGAGCCTATTACCTGGTGTGGCATCTCTCCATTGTCTGAAGCAGAGATGAAGGCTATTAGCCTGTCAGCATTAGTTCTGATTTAAACACTTTGCTCTAGACACTTTCATTAACTGTGTTGACATAGCTATATATTATTCATTTAGCCTGCACTTCATTGCACTCCTAATACGCAATCATGTCCTGCAAATGTGAACCTCAATAGAAGGCATTCAAGATGAGAGTCTTGGCTGGTGTGAGTCACAGTATTTTGGTGAAAAAAACACCTCGCTAGTCTAGCTGAGGATCCAACCCTAGCAAGATCCTACACCTGCAAATGCAACTATATTTCTTCCTAGAATAGGTCCTGAATGTCTCTCCATTTTTAGTACAACAACTGGGATTTATGCTCATTTCACTTTTCACTGCACTAAAACACTCATAAAGATGAGAATTTGTACTGTTGTAGGAAAGGTAGGATGCCCCTCTGCAAGATGCACTAAAGCTAAGTGAATAATTAATCAATTTTTCATATACAAATTTATTCATGGAATAATATCCCCTAATAGCTGCTGTTATGAAGACTACAGGCAGTTTCTCCAGAGCATTCTATTATCAGAGAGCTACGCTGGTTTAGCTGGCTGGACATATTGCCCTTCCAGAACATCTTTGTCATGTCAGGTCTCTGGCAAGAACCTCTGCATTTCTCCAATCAGTTCTTCCCAGCTTCAGAACCCATGAAAACACAGACCCGGACCAGAGACTCTGCAAAGCCAGAGCTCACTAAGTCAGTGTAAGCATTACACAGCACGTACCCGTGCTGCTCCTCCGTAGCTGTCAGCCTCAGGTTTCAGCAAATTTCAAATGCTTAATACCCAAACTGGCTCAGTCCTCAGGCAAGTCCAAGCCCCTGGCACCCAAAGCAGTCTGTCTTGTGGGTTTGTGACTTTTTTTTTTTAAAGATAGATTTGAAAACTGAGAGTGCTACTAATAATATAGTAAACTATTATATAGTCACTAATGTCCTTCTCCCCCAGCTAATGGTATTTGCAATTATCTCACTTCAGTAGCTCTGAATTTCCTCAATATTTCTTTGCTGTTACTACTTACATGCTATTTACCTGATGAAAACAAGGTTCAAGCCACTCCACCAGGTCTAGGTGCAGTGGCATCTTCTATTCCTATCTCCAGATAACTACTAGAGTTCTATCTCTTATCAGGCCAGTCTGTTTCTCTGCTAATTATCGCTCTGCTCAGAATGCCCACATTGAACAGAGAACCTTAACATAATTCACATTATTTTGACACCTCGCTCCTATAGAGGTGCCACTGTAGCTTTGCTGGAGTAATTCTGTGACCAGGCAAGGCTTGTAGAGAGAAGTAATATCTTTTATTAGACCAAGAGATATAGTCAGGGGAGAGAGCAAGCTTTGGGCTTGGAAAACTAATGAAAGCCCTCAGAGACAAAAAAAGGTTTTTTGTTTTTCCTCCAACTGTATTATTTGGTCTTATAAAAGATATAACCTTTTCCCTATAGGCCTGACTGTCCTTGGTTATGACAGATTACTTACAAGGGAGGTAAGTCAAAAAGGAGTTGTAGAACAAAATAAAGTAAACCAAAAAGCCCAAAACACAGCTAGGGAAGTTAAACTCATGGCCCAGATAAATAGGAACTCCTTACATAAAATAACCTGGCTGCCAGTCCTGATGAAGGTCTCTTCAGCCTCAGCACCAGGATAGGATTGTGGCCAAGAGTACCCAACCTCCAGCCCGAAGCACAACGCTCAGGGTTTGGAAGGAGTGCAGAGGGAAGGTGCTAATTAGCACCGTGTCAGCGACCCGCGGAAAGCAGGCAGGAAAACGGGCTGGTGCTCAGGTGAAGCTTTGCACATGGAAGGGTATGAAGGCACTGGAAGAAGCGCTCTCCGTGCATATCCATAGCAAAAGGAAGGCCGTGGAAAATACAGGCTTGCTGCTCAAACTGGAGAGGGCAGTTGTCTCTCAACAGAGGCAAGCAGCATGGAAAAAGCTGAGGAACGTGCTTTCTTTGCCTGACTCTGCACAGGCAAGACCTGCTCCTGGGCTTTCCAGCTCCTGCACCTAGTGTCAGAGTCTGGGGGAAGGAAGTACTAACGATGGCAGAGGGAAGTCAAAGAAGGGATGATTAAACAAGGAAACGAGAGCAGAGGAGGGCACAGGAGATACCCGATAGGGCTGAGGGAGCTGGTGGATGTCACCACAAAACTGCCATGCTTGAAAGGTCCTAGAGACTGGAAAAAGGCAAACAGCATCTTCAAACTGCACACGGAAGAGAACCCAGCGGAGAAAAGGCAAGTATAACAGATGGCAATACAATAATCAGTGTATTAATCAGTAATTATTACGGTCACCTTATGATTTGTGCCGTGAAGCACGCTTTTATCATGGGGTATTGGCAACTGGAACTCCACAGGCTGAAGTTCTCCACATCAGCTATCAGCACAGGGTAAAACCACTCTGTGCTACCTCAAACACGTACATCATTTGAAGTACAAAACCTGGGGTTCAAATAACTTGGTCTTTTTCTAATTTCTGACTAGTCTTCAACCTTGGAAATGCTTTCATGTTAAGGGATAATACATTAGGTAGTGTTTTAGCCTAACTTCTACAAAGTTCCCCTCCTACTATTTTTCTCCTTGTTTCTCACTTCCTAGCTGGAAAAGTTCCAGGTTTTCTCTTTGACTGACATTTTATTATATTTTTTTTTTTAAAAACTAGGACAAATTTTTTCCAAGTCGGCAAAAGGAAGACTGCAGGAAAAAAAAAAAGTGTTCTCAAAATTAAAAAACTCTAGAGGTGTCATGATCCACTTTTAATGTTATTTGGGACAGGAAGCTCAATTCAGCAAGGAAACAGCCTGTGGTAAGTTTGCATATGTTAGCTGAAGCATTTCTGAGATGGGCAAATGGCTCCATTCTCTATTTTCCCTTTTAAACTTTTCCTACACCTCAGGTGCTAGACCGTCTTGGTAAAATCTGCTTTGGGTACCTTTTTAAATCCTGCTAATCCGCCCTTTTTCTTGACAGAAGTCTTAATTCATAGCTCAGAACAACTGAATTAGAGCTTTAGCTTCTAGCAGGCTTCCTGGAGATTGTTTTCAATCACACCACAAAGGCACTGGTAAGGGTATGCATTACTAGCACTGAAAATCTGAAATTTCCCGTGGACTTCACCAAGCTGTTTCTGACAGAGAGATAATGGTTTGCTACTAAGCAGTCATAAAAAAAAAAAAGAGCCCACAACACTATTTGATGCGTTTGGTTTGTGCTGTTTCTTCTTTGATGAAATAATTCTTTGAGCATCAGGAATGGCTGTTTGTTCTCTAAAGTAAAGAGCTCCTTTTTCTTTAGGAGAACACAAGGTTCTCATGTAAAACACCTAAGGAAAAATGTTTCTTTGAATAGGATAAACTTGTATTTTCCAAGGTAGGCTTGACTCACTGATTTGTAATTTCTCGAGGCATCAAGCTGGCTATTTTATTCTCACTCAAACTCTCCCAGTTTGCTATTAATCATACGCACTTACCATAATTTGAATTAAGACCTTAAAATATCAACACCACATTCTTCCTAAAATGTATAAGAACAAAAGATAGAACAACTTCTGATGCTCAAGAAAAAATACCTTTCCTATTCTTTAGCTAGTACAGAAGTAACATTAAAAAAGAATGTTGCCAACAGCTGTCTTTCACTCGGGTTCCAAATCAAAGACCCAAAACAATGATGAAAGGCTACTCTAACTTCAGGCATCTCTGGATCTGAGTGCTCCGGCTTAGATGCTCAGCCTCATTTTTATTTTGCTCTTCTCTAATTCTTAAGGATTGTGGCTGAAAAATTCACTGTGAATAAATTATCTCATGAAGTGGACTGCCCCAGTTCCTGGTGAGTTGTTCATGGCTTTTAGGTATTGACAGAACTAATAAAGAACAGAATATGGCAGAGCCTCAGACTTCAGCACTGCACTTTTTGAGTGAATGTCTGAAACCTTTATCCGACCATCCAGTTGGAAAGGACTCGGTGGTGCATCCTTGGCACAAATATTTAGCGGAGGATTCCTGGCCAAGGAGGGAAGAGCTACGATGGATAACGTCGAGTTATCCCTACAGACCTCCAGCCCTGGGCTGTGCCACGGCCCTGGCAACAGCACCAGCACTTCCAGCAGCCCACGCAGGCTACAGAACTACATGAAATCAAATAAATATCTGCAAATACTGATTTTGCAGTCCCATATTGGTTTTAATTGCATTTTAGCCCCAGCCTTCCTAGGCAAAAGCCATAAGCAAAACCTTCAGCATATTGTTAGGATTTAGGAAATGGGTTAATAAGCAAAGAGCATGAAATTCCCTAAGACATCATGTGTGTGTGGTGGGAGCACAAAGGGAGGAATTAGTTGGAATACAGAAAAGCTCTCTCCTGAATTTTTTGTGTTAACAGTTTTGTAAAACCTCTAATTATTACAGCACAAGACCTGCAATTCTAAAATCTAGAGTTTAATATCAGGCTTCTCAGATTTGCTTTTGTTCTTGTGCCAAGCAGATGCATTTGCTGTGTATTTGCTATTTGCTTTCTCGGCAACACTGAAACAGCACAGCAAGAAAAAAAACAGAGAAACCCAAAAGGTGACGGAAAAGATACTGTCACTAGAATAGTAAAATTCATTGCAGCTGCAGGAGGCTCTATAAACTGAGTTCATCTGCAAGTGTGGAGAAAGCACAAGGTAAAAAACTAACAAAACACCACAAAAAAACCCAACTCTTGTGGCTCAGAGCCGGGTTGCACAAGGTCTTAACTAGCCAGTTCTCCCAGATCTCTTCCTGGAGCTTACTGCTGCCACATCAGGTAACCAATAAGGTTTATGGATAATAGATGCAAGTCAATGCAATTGAAACTTTTCTTCTTGACTCATTCCAGTCACATGAATCCAGCAAACTCCTAAGCACAAGAGAACTGGATTTACAAAGCATGAGTTGAAAGTGGAGGTAGGATTTCTCCTGTAATGAAGCTACTGCCATCTTCCTCCAAAACATGAACACGAAGCCCCTTCTGTAGCAGAGAACGTCCTGCACTGGCAGTGCTTATAGTCTCAAGTGGCTTATGCAGGAGAAATTTAGGGTGATGAAGAGCTTCCCACTGCCTCACGTCCAAAGAGAAGCTGAGGGATCCCTACTGACCATGGCCATTCCCAGCTATTAGATCATCGGTAATAGTTGGGCTGTATTCAGATCATATCAAGGGATTCCAACAGTTTGAGTGTGCCTTGAACTTAGTTCCCGAATTCCCATTCCCTAAATCGGGATAGATTAGCTACCCCCCCCATGAGGATGCCAGGAGGACAGTTTCTTAAGTGCCTATCAGCACTTAAAAAACCAAAACCAAACCAAACCAACTTTTACGAATACCAAAGTGACACAAATATTTAGTGGGATAACTACGGGACAAACTTTAAACTGGAACAGTTGAGAATGAGAGTCCAGAACTCGCTTTTGAACTGAAGTTTTCCCACTGTTCTAGAATTTGGTGACATCCCAGCGCTCCCTTTGCCACAGGATCAGCCTTAAGCTGACTGCGTAGACTCTGAGCACTCCTTTGCTTCCCACATACATTGCCGACTGTAATACTGACTTCACTACCTTCCGGTACAAAAATATCTCCTGTGAAGCCAACTGAAGCAAATATTCACACAAATTCTGTTCACACTCACTGCCTACAGCACTTCTAGCAACACCAAACCTCCCATTTGGTAGTGGTTTGGTTTCCACCCTAAGGCTCCCCAAACTGCCTGGTTTGTTGCGTGCTGAGAGGCAGTCGATGGTATGGAAAACACAAGCCAAATGCCACATTACTTTTGAGAAAGGCTGAAGACTGGTAGATAACACAGATGGAATTCTATTAACACAAGGGGTGAGCTGGCCTGCAGAGTTAATGCAAGAATAGATTTCTGTTCTGCACTTTGTGAATCCAGTCCCACTGCTGTTAATGAGAAGAGTATATTTAATTTCCTTTGCACCATATCAATAATCTGACATTACAAACATGACCAAGTTAAATGCTTCCTACCCTGAATGCTGATTTATCAGACACACAAACACATAACTGCATTATGAGACCAGCTGAAGTGCGATGTTAAATAATGCAACTGTATTTTAAAGGGGGAAATCAAACTGGCCTTGTGAAAGAAATTCCAGCTCAGTGTTGCAAACTGAAACACGATGTAGAAGTACTTCACTTATAAATTCCTGAGCTACACAAGCTGATCTCTATTATACCTGTACTCTAAAATAAACATCATAAACTGCTGTGGAGGCCAATGAGGGTTCTGAAAGTTTCCAGAGCCAGTTCTAAAAGCCTGATACTTTTCTCTCCAAGATTCTGATCCATCATCATCATATATGAAATCTCAAGTGCTATGCATTCTCAGAAATAATGATCCAATATTAAATATTTCATTTACATACTGAATTACCTGGGAGACTTCTGTGTGGCTGTCAAAGATAATTAATCATACGACGTTGATAAATTTTAATGTGCAACCCAATAAATCTCAAGAATTTTGGACAGAGCTTTCTACTTTAACGCAGTGATATTGACTAAACTTTGTCCTTCACACCCCAAAAATATTGATGGAGGAAAAAATTAGGGATCAATATGTGTAAGACTGAAGACACTCACAACCCATCACCAAATGAGTGGGTGTATTTTATATATATAATTATATATTATACATTATCTTTATTTTATACATATATAATTTGATACCACAAATACCAAGGAATTGTAGAATCATAGAAACTAAACACAGTATGGCTTTACTTGCCTGAAATAAGCGTTGGGGCTTTCTCCTGTTTGTTTTGGTGGGTTTTGTTTGTTTTGTTGAGTTTTTTTGTAGTTGTTTGGTTTTACATGGACACACTGAAGCATTCCAGCAAGACCTCAGACCCTATCTTGACTACATTTCTGAGACACAACTGGGTTTCTAATTTCACTTGATGGTCTTCAAAGCTTGATGTAAAATGCAGCTAGGATTTATAGGGCTTTTATTGCTGCCTTTTTGGAGCTTCTGAAAGTGGGTGGAGAAGAGGACTACTGGCATGTTTGTTGAGATATTCCCCTAGTTCTCATTATTAGAGGTAATTGATAATAGTACTTTTTATGTAAATTACTACCATTGCTATTTATTATGTGGTGGCATTATGATGATTATTACTGTTGTGTTTAGATACCTAATCAGTACTGGTATTATCATCATAATGGGGACTGGGAGAGGAACTGAAGCTCCCAGTTTGGTGAATTAAAATCCAAGAAGGATTAACCTCTGTTCCTCGATCCTTCTGAGCTGTCACCGTCAATCAAGCTCTGCCTTACAGTTCAGCACCTGCTGGAACTATTTTCCTTTTCCACTCAAGCTCAGCTGCAGCTCAACTGCACCATATGGGAATTTTTAGATTTTTCTCATTCACATTCAAGAAATATTTCATTTATAAAATTAAAATGATTAAGACTCTCTCCAGTTTCATAAAGGTTATTTAGGGATGACAGTCAGTCACTAGTGGCTTGGACTGGATTTGAGCCGGTGACGTAAAGAAGGGATGTTCTGTAATTTATCATTTCCTGAGCCAAGCACAATGATGTTTTACACGTTCACATCAAGGAAAAGCATGTAATTTGATCAAGCTGCAAGTGCAAACTTCTTGGCAGAGCCTGAGGGAAAGCAATGACAATAATAAAATGGATAGGCAGGTTGTCAAGAGAAGAGAAAGTACTTTCAACTGTGCACTTTTAAGGAAAACCCTGCAGTGGAGGGGCTGCAAATGTTGTCTACAACAGTGCCCAAGGCTACCCTGCAGGTGAAGGATTAGTTTATGAACTGCGGACGTGCTGTTATTAAATGAACTCAGATAAGAGTTTCATTCATTCGTTTACTTAACTCTACTGTTGGCAGTGAAGCAAATCCTCAGTGATGTAAATTGGAGTTGGAGCTATGACAATTTCTAGCCTGAGAGTGTCTGACCCTAGAAGTATTTATTTTGCTCGAAAAAGTAAAGACAGTTTATATGTAACTGAGATGCAGCTTTCCAGCACTGTACAGTTTGTCAATAGGGATGTTCCTTTCCCAAAGACTGAGCAATCTCTGTTCTAGAATAATAATGGGACTTGATCCCACCAGCCCTTACTTGTAGCAGTAATCTTATTATGGTGGTGGGGCTAGAGGAACAAAATAAAGGCTGCTGCCACAAACACTTTCAGGTGAACGTGCATCATGTGATGCTTGCTTTTATATAAATTCTTTGATGTGTTTCCTGGTCTCCTTCAACACAGCGGGCGATGCTACGAGCTAAAATGAAATGCTAGGTTAAAGAGGGCAAGGCAGCTTCTCGATGGATTTCCAGGGAGGAGTATTTCTTGCAACCAGATCTGGATGTAGGTAAAAATATGATTTTACAGGGGGAATTGGATAGCAAAACTACTGCTACTCTTTCTCCTCATCATTATAAAAGCATTTATACCCGAACGCAGAAAACATTATGGAGCTTAAGCCTGGCACATGAAGTGTTTCTCGGGAGAATTTCCTTTCCTGGGAGTTTCAGGTATAAATCCAGATTCTCTGATTTATTCTCACTCTCGATAGCACTGGCCTCAATCTGCAGACTCTGCTTTTAAGGATTTGAAAAGAGCCTTAAAGCATCTTTAAAAGTGAGAGTGCTAAATCCATTTCAAGGTGTGTCATAAGATCATAGGACAGGCTATAGACACATATTTCAGAAAGGACACCAAGTGTTTTCTCAGATGCAACACTGAATTAAATCACCTCACCCGAGAACTACCGAGAGAAAAATGCCAGGTGCAGAAAAAGAATAACATCATATTTCATTTCCATTTTCACTTCACCTTCTCCTTAAAGCATTTGAATTTATTTTATTTTCACTTTCTTCTGACCTAATTACTAATGACTTCAGGCTATTCAGTTGACTAAATCCACCCCGACTGTAACAAAGACGTTGTGAGATTCTTTCAAGAACATTTTATAATAATCTTTTTCCAAATCACCCTGTTTGTAATAAAGTTTCTAACGTGCCTGCAGAAAGCAGGGGAGATTATTCAGGAACTTAATAAAAGCACATGGTTAGGCTTGGCTTCCAGCTACCAAAATGCCAGCAGAATTTTAACCTCTACTTAAAATGAAGAAAGTGCCAAAAGACTCACGCGCTTTCCAGACTGGGACGATTAGAAAATGGTAACCTGGGAATCACAGCTGTAATAACATTTCTCTGCACTCAGAAGTTAATTGGTACAGTTAAAAATTGGTCCTACCACCAATAGTAAAAATGGACAACCAGTATTTTCCAGAAAAACTTATTTTTCATACCCTTACTGTCCCTTGAGTGTGTTTAAGGCCATTTACCAACACGGAGATAAGTATCTGCCAGCATCGTTGCTTGAAAAATCTACAGCACAAAGCAGGAAGACATAGAAACTGTTTCCCAACAACCTTCTGCTTGGCAGCCACTACTGCCAGTCAGAGCCAGGTGGTAGGGTGAGGTTGATTTTCAGTCTGACTTTCTCCAGCGGTTCTTGTACCAAACCAAACGCCCTCCTAAAGCGCTGATGCTCCAAGCTTATTTGGGAAACGAGCTTTACACAGGATAGCACATACTGCATGAGCCTGCTTAGTCCTGCTAGGACTCAAACCTGTTTTAAACAGCTGAATCCATGCTTCACTGCTCTGTTGTTATTTTTAGTACAGAGGAGTTTAAGCATGGCCTGAACCTGGCCATGTACGTGTGTGTACATATCCATACCTGAACCCTGAATCCCCCGTAAACAGCCTTGTGCCTTCACAAACTATAAAACATGAAACATATAACCCAGCATCAGCTGCCTACCTCCCTGGAACAAACACTGTTAAACCAAGCTCAAAAGCCCAAAGGCACTTTTAAATAAATAAATAAAAGCTTTGTTTCTTTTCACTGGAAAAAAGTGACTTGCCCGGGAAAAAGCTCCCTCCTTTTTCAGCCCCCACTTGCATCGCCTTCCCCCTTCACTCCACAAATAAACAGCAATTGTTTCCTCCAGTTTGCTGCACACCTCTCCGGGAGCCTCTTTTTCCACATGGAGCAGCGGGGTTGCGGAATTTGGAGCGGGGAATTTTGAGCCACGTTCTCTTTGCTTGGTAAGTGAATAGCTTTTACAAGAGTAAGAGAAGGTGAGTAGCTCATCCGAGGATGTAGGCAGCACTTCAGTGAGCCATGCCTGGGCAAAGATATTATAAGGGTATAGAAAAAGAATTCTGTACGTTGCTAAATAAAGCTATTTTCCTTCTTAATTTATTGCTCGCTAAGTGCGTTTTCATTTATTCCAATACTCAGTGTAACGCTGTCTTAGCAGGCAGAACACATCACCTTTGTGGTCATCTTTTGGGTAGATGTAGACCATGGGCCCACGAACGTGCATTTTGCAGTCACACAGAACAATCTGCAAGTTGTCAGATGTCTGTGACATTTATTATTCCTGCGATCATCTCAGAATATTTCTATGAGCCAACGCACTTGGGTTTTTTTTGTTTGGTTGGGGTTTTTTTTATCACCAAGAAAAAGAGAAGGAAAATATACCAAAAGCAACATGCACATTTTCCAAGACAGAAGTTTCACAGAGCACAGATAAAGGCACCCCTGATGTTTCCAAAATGCTAATGCTCCCTTGATACTCAAGTTTCAATATCAACCGACTGGAAATAAAAATCCCAATGCTTCTAATAAGACTTTAAAAAAACCTTGTTGGCTGAAGATAGACTTTAGAAAACCTCTTGATAAATTGATAAATTTTTCAATGACTAAAAAAAATTATACACCTTGCTTGCCCTAGCAGATTATCAGGCAAGTCAGTTATCCCATTCTCTGTAAACTACCCAGAGAAAAAAAAAAAAGAAAAAAGAAAAATCACAAAGGGGAAAATTCCTTGGTTTATATCACACATTTCACCAACATAAAGCTATCTGATCACCACGGAGGGAAGCTGAGCATAAAGTCACGACGCACAGGAAGAGGTGAAATGAAAAGAGCTGGGCAGTGCTGAGGGTTACACCTCTCTTAGAGACCTTTAAGAGAAAGTGACTGACATCTGGATTTGGTCTCTGGCTGTGGAAGTGGCTCCCAGGGTCCGAGCATTATTACATTAAATAGACCTCTCTCTTTTTCCCCAAATTACTGTCAAGTCCAATGTCACCCATTTTGATTGCAGACTGCAATGTACTTGTTTTAATCTTTTTATTTCTGAGATGAGCCCAAAGGAGACCTCCTATACCATATACACACATATCACTAGGTGCCAGCACCGCAGTCGCCTTTTGTCCCTCCTCTCAGAGTCAGTTTGCCTAAATTTCTCTAAGTGAAAGATCTTTCACTTCACTCCATTGATTTATCTTGTTTCTTAAGTAAACACTGACCTTTCCTCTGCTCTCGACTTTTCTCTCGAGGGCTTTTAACATAGCCCTGTCCTTGGAAAAGTACACCTCTTAATTTTAGTGAGAACTAGACAACCTGGCATTTCCAAATTAATGACCTAATCAAACAGGCCTGCAATGCTAAAACTGCAATGGCAGGTAACTGGGCCATTAGTCTGGCTGTTTGCATTTTGCTTGCACTTCTTCTGGCAGGCAGCTCAGATCGAGGTAAGAGGCGTGCAGCTCTCCCAGTCGAAATAACACCAGTCAGCTCCGTGCTGGCGTGGGAGATACACAAAGAAAAACCAAGCTGCATCAGGAAATGGAAGGTTGGTCTTCAAATGCTGTTGTTTGTGAACAGTTAAAAGTCTAATTTCCAGAACTAAATGTGCATGGAGATACCTGAAGCAGCACCGTGTGTTAACTGGGCACTTAGACCGGCTTTTACTGGCAGGAGCCACTTTTCAACGCATGTCTGCATCTTGATATTGAACACAGATTGCTTCAGCGTATCAACAAATGGTTTTTTCCTTTTGTGCACGTGGGAGGAGACTGGATTTCCAACAAGATGTAGAATAATAACCCAAGCACAGCAAAGGGGTTACGGATAGGAAAAATCTCATCTCCAATATAAGTGGGCGCAAGCCTGTCTCACGGAATGTCATCTGTGCATTGGGTTCAGTCGAATGAAGAGAGTTTCTGTGGCTGACACCCTCCTTGGAACTGGAGGTCCATGAAAAGATGAAGCAGTAACTTCTGAAGAAAAAAAGATTGCTTTTTGCTGTTTCAAGTGGGTGGAGAACATCAACCTCTCTTACCCAGGCTTCTAGAAACCCATCAAATGGTTTTAATTTCTGCAGTAGGGTTTGAGCCAGGATTTAACCACAGGCTGGGAAAAAAAATAAAGCTTACTCTGACATTCTGCCTCTAATAAAAAAATCCCAATGCACAAGTAAAAATGTTCACGTGTATTTTTTGGATTCAGGCTGCCTCTTATTTAATCAGTGTAAAACTTTCTGAAGTCTTTGGCAGAAAACACTCTAAGTACTGGGAAAGGACAGATTTTTCCATTTATAGGATGGAATATAAACTAAGACAAGTTTACACAATTGCAGTTCTGTCTCACAATGAAGCATTTTCGTCCAAAACTATTTAAGGAAAATATATACAATTCTTCATCGACAGTCAGAGGAATAAAAGCGCTTTTACAGTAAACAGGCAACATAAGATATTTAACAGCAGCTGAAAGAGAGGCTATAAAACCACCACTTCCAACTTTAATGGAGAAAGAAACATTGCGGTTTCATGATTAGCCATAAACACCAAGCAGTGCTAAGAGTTTCTTTTACACAAAAAAGATGACGCAAAATGAAACACAAAGTAATTCAGACCACAGCTAAGACGTGGAAAGATAGCGTAAGAGGAGAGCGAGAAGAGACTCAGGTATTCAATAACAAAAAAAACCCAACAATAAAAAAAAAGGCAGCCTTTGGGAAAGGGAACTGGAGACAGCAGTTCGATCTCAGGACCTGAGAATGAATTTGCCTGCACAACATCTCAGGGTGCCTTAGGACAAGGAAGAAATCCCAGCAAGTGCTGCAATAGGCAGGGCAGGCTGCTCCACTCCGCCGTGCCAGAAGCTGATCGGAACCATCACAGAAAAGATGGGGCCACCCCACTGCTCCCCATCGCTCTACCCTGCAGCACTCCAGCGCTGTCGCCTTCAGGGCAGTTCACATGAGCACACGTGTCCAGGCACGCACACATACAGAGAGAAATACACATTTGATGAACCTGAAAGTCAAAGACCTGTGCTCACAAACACGGCCACAGATTCAGAGCACGCATTTTTCCAGATACTCCAATTTCCACAATCTAGGCTTTGATTTTCATACAAGTTCCACGAAGAGACGATACCAACTAAAACCAATCCCTCCTTAGGTCAATCCTGACTGGGTGAAACAATTCAATCACTTTACAGCCAGAGGACAAATCATACAGCTTTCTGACCTGCAAAAAACCCCCAAGAATCTCCAGCTGCGTCCACAGATTTGGAGCTCTACATTTATCTCGAATAAGCACGGAACAAGCAAGACAGTGCATAGGTCAAGTGACCCTGGGAATATGGTATCCACAGAGACAAGTTTCTCCTACCTTTCTTCTACCCATGTCAAATGGGCGGAACTCACTTCCAGGAAATAGGGAAAAGGAAGAGGCCAGGTTGTCAGTAACCAGAAGAAAAAGGAAGAGATATAAAGATTATTCCCTGCCTAAGCACTGGTGGAGGTAAAGAAGAAATAACTGAAGAAGAAAGTGGAAGGGACCTTGCAAGGCCACCTAACTTCACCAGGTTTTATAAGGCAAAGGTGATCGTAACCATGGAGCCTTCAAAGACAGACCTTTGGCTCGTAGGAACGTATCAAGTCAACAACTCCCAGGCAATGTTTGCTAAGCAAACTGCAGTTCACCATCGGAGTACAACATGATGCACTTTATTTTGCAGCTCTGCATGACCTTATTGAATGAAGGGGTTGGCTTCTGGCTGTTAAAGGTAGGCATATCTGCTTTAAAGACTAGTCGAGGGAGGTGAGAGCATTCTGTGACTGGATGCACTGAGTGGCAAGAACAATTATTATTCTTTTTTTTTTTTTCCCCCTTCTTCTACCTGGCTGTTATTTTCCAGGGACTTTTTACATTAAGCATCAAATCTGAAATGACTGCACTCTTTTCTTCCTATGAATTATTCTGTTAGAAAAATCTCAATCAAAACCATAATGGGCATAGTTCCCTCTTATATGGCACAATATTCACATCAGATGAATGGAAATGTCTAGATGAATCAGGTTTGCTTATTAAAATACTTCCTCCAGTTAACAGGAACACATTACTGGATTTATTATAGCCCCATGGCACATCAGTAGCCCACAAGTGCCATGTTCCAATATTTAACAAAAGATGCACCATTAAATAAAGTATTTGTGACTAAATCCGCAGTGATTTATCTGCAGTGTCTAAGTACGAGCAAAGTATCTGGATGATGACTTTTTCCTTTTAGTACAGGATGAAGCTGCAAAATACATTTTAAAATATTCAATTATGTTGCAAGTTGCAGATTTTGCCACTGGCATTATTGGGCTGAATTGTCCTTTTGTTCAAATAGCTCTGCCTAATAAATAAAATGTCCCTATCTTTTTTTAACTACATAGCTTTCCTATACAGTTGAGGCTTTAAATGCATTTTAAATATTAACAAAGCTTTCATTAAAATGCAGAAACAGGGGAGGGGCAGCTAGTAGAAAAGGCTTTACTCTGTCTCCTTTAGTTTTATGTGGATCTATTAATCAAAATCTTCATTAATATTGTATGAATTCAGAGCCTTTGCACAACTGGAATGCACATTACTTCTTCTTTACTTTGCTTTTACTTTAGGGTACTTCATTTAACAAAAGCTTTGGGAGACAATCCTGTATTGCAGAACAGGTAAACTTCTGAATTTACAAAATGCAAAACTGAAATTCAGTGTGAACGTCCAGCAGCATTTCCAAAACAGATGCATTTGACACAAGTTCAGCTCTGGGAGAAACTGATTATTGAGTGCTCAGGATTTATGGTTAAGCCTTCCTTCCCTCCTAGACTTGGGGTGAAGAAAAGGTGCACTGTTCATAGCTAGAAACACCCACAGCCTTTGGGAAACTGGGAGAGGTGAAACAGAATTATCAGCTGTGCTGCTAACTGAATTATGGGGAGGAAAACCCATCCCTGTTGTAGATTAAAGCCATGAATAGCAGAAGCTGTCATGGCATGTAAGGGAAAGTCCTTTCCTAGATAAACAGTGTTAAAGGACAAAAATGATAAGGAGATAGAACAGTTTCATTTTAGCAGGATATTACTAATATCCTGGTATCTGTGCCAGCCTGCTCTGATCTGTGCTGTTTGACATATTCATACAAGATCCAGAAAAGCTGATGAGCAGCAGAGTGACAAAGTTTGCCTATTGTGAATTATTTAATTCGAAGGCGTAAACACAAAAGCGGATGACAGAATTCAGTAGATCTCACAGGTCTGTGATACAGCAACAGGTGACATTAAATGTTGATAAAAGTGAAGGAAAGTAAATTGGAAAGAACTATTTTAACTATAAAAGGACAAAGGAAGGGAGGGGGTGTTTCAGATTTGCATGAAAATCAAAACCGTATGAGGCTTCCAAATGCATAAAGAAAAAGCCATTCATCCAGCTCCCCATTCTGTGAGAACTCTGCTATTAAACTGCACTGAGATGGAAAGTTCACTTCTGGATTCAAACAGGTAGATAAGAATTTCACTAAAAGGCTTTTTGGAAGCAAAGGAAGAAGAGGGCTTGGGATCAAGCTTTTAACTGGGGAAAAAACATTGCACAATGGACAATTTCTAATATTCCCCACAATGCAGCAAAGCTTGCGTGAAGTTGCATAGATTTTTAAAAATTTATTTATTTACTAAGCAAGACTTATTCACATCTCCTGGCTAGAACATTTTTAATTCCAAACACCAACATAAAAATGAAGAGATGGATATGAAACCCAGAACTAATCTGTGAGCTCCAGTCAATACTATGCCTGTACTGAGATGAATAAGTAAGCAAATTAAAATTATATTCATGGTTCATTTTTATGGTGTAGACTTGTCATTGTTCAGCACGTGAATTTTATAAAGAGCATGTGAATTTTATAAACCATGTGTCCAGTTATCAGCATTCTCATTGTATGTATTACACCCAAGGAAGTCCAAGGATTTTTTTTTTTTCTAATTTATTTAGAGTGTCATCATACGGGGATAGAGAGCTTTTAATTTTCAGTATTTTTATTTGCTTTTGTCAATTCTCTAAATAGATAAAGTACAAAGCTGATCTATATTTACACGGGATGATGTAAAACAGCTGCTCATGCTCCGAGATGAAAAAAAGGGGAAAAAAATAGCCTGTGTTAGGCCTTCTCCAGGGCATTTACAAAGAATCAAGTCTACTTAGTTTGGGTTTGACTGCACTCATGGGGCACACAGATATTTGTCAGTTAGGAATGAGTTTATATCTACCTGGATGGCTGCACTGTAAACATGAGAAAATCTCCATCCCAGA
The DNA here is from genome assembly GCA_027560015.1 of Chloroceryle amazona. Lineage (NCBI taxonomy): Eukaryota > Metazoa > Chordata > Aves > Coraciiformes > Cerylidae > Chloroceryle > Chloroceryle amazona. The sequence continues at coordinate 130,339 of JANHFX010020484.1, read as the reverse complement.
AAGAAGGAAACCAACTTAGCAGTGGCTCCTCTTGAAAAGCTGCTCTACTGTGGTAGTGTGAATAAGATGATGAAGGGAAAACTTATAGCCTAATAAAATCTTTTAGCTTTCTATAATTTGCCTTAGTTTACAAACGACAAAGGAATTTTTCATACCCCAACCCAGCACCACACTCTATAATACTCAAAATACATTAAATCCACTCTGTAATTTCTAGATTATAGCTGTCTGTCTCCTAATGCAGATGTCCAAGGAGGTAAATTTGCAGGTAGTAACTTGACATTTGAGTGTAGCAGTATATCCAAGTACCACGTATGTCAAAAATGGAACTGCAAATGTCTTATAAAACATGTTTGACTGTGTAAAATTTGCAGGATTTGTCATTTGAGACTGTTCTTGTCATCTTCTAAGCAGAGATTAATTCAAGAGACACCCAATTGCTGGTATTTAGGGTGGAGGGGATATATTTCAAGAAGGGACAAGACAGAAAAACATCTTAAATTTATTCTAATAAAACTATCACATGCTGTACACACACACACAGAGGAGGAGTCACTTGTTTGAAGAAGCTACCAGCCTTGTGGGAAACAATTCTTGCAATGCTCCATTTCAAGCTCCTCCCTTTGCTTCCCTTTGCCTATTTATTTAGAGTTAACTATTTGGGAGCCCATTTCCCGGTGTCTCTAATTACACATTGCAGCCCCCACGGTAATGAGCACACCACTTACGCATTTAAAAGCCCCAGCAGGCAAAGAAATGAAGTTTAAAAAAAAAAAGTGCAAAAGAGCTGCAGTGTTAGGACTTGGAAAAGATGTATTACACTGGGATAGAGGCAATTTGTTTCTTCAGTGAGAATAAAAATGCATAGAAGGATATTCATGTGGTAAATAATATCAAATGCTAGAAACACTAGGGCAAATGAATACAAAGAGGTAATCTTATCTATCTGTGTGTCTATATATATCTAAAGCTAGCTGCAGATAGCAGTGAAGCAGCCATAATACACATGGTTCTGCTGCACTCAGGTTCATACTGTGACTTCTGGGAACCATGAACTCTACGCTACCTACGGAATCTCCAAGACCCCGTTTTTCTGAGTCAAAGTACAAAAAGGAAACATCTCCATTGCAGGCTGCAATACTACCTCAGCCTGGGGCTGAGGATGCCACTCACACCATCTGATACCTCCTTGTGTAGATACCAACTCCACACTGTAGGACCTGCAAACTGCCCAGTTCTCTCCCCAGCCCTGTCTTTCCATCCCACGAATGGGGTGGGTGTACAGCTGGCTGTGCCAGTTATCCAAGGCTTTACTGTATGTCACAACAGACTTAACAGGTAACAGCTAATTATCAGGCAAGACACAGGCAATCAGCTCCGTTCCTTAAAGAGAATAATACCAAGGAAAAAAGACGATTGCTATCGAGGTTTTAAGCTGCACAGAAATTGTAGCGCAATAAAAGACAAGAATAGGATTGATTAGAAGCTATGAGATGTTCACAGATCATGCTAGGAATCTCTGGTAAGCACAATGCATCTTCAATGCAAATCAATACAGACAGTCTGACGATGGCCCTTGAGAAGGGAAGTGCAATCAAGCTGCTGCTCTGAAAGACAGAGCCAGTCCGGCAGCGAGCACACGGGTTGTCTTCCCAGCATCAATGGGAGGGAAGAACTTGTCTGGTAATTACGACCGTTCAAATGATTTTTGCTATTAAGTAGGCTGTGAAATTCAGGAGGATATTCTGGGGTCTGCCTTATAATGGCACAATTACTCACTGCCAGAGCACAGCAGCACCACTGTGGTGAGCTCCTAGCAAACATCAGCCTCACGAGCTGCAGATGATGTCTAATTGGAACAGCCCTTGGAAAGTTTTCCTCATATTGTCTTGGGAGCTTCAAAACCCCACTCTCAAAAACCACCTTCATCATTTAGTCATCTATTTCAACACGGTGCCTAAAGTTATATTTCTTTCTGTGAAATATCTTCTCACTAAGTCTCTCCAAAGCATATGGACCTAATCCTACTGCTCTTAGTGAAAAAATGGAGTGGGGGAAAGCAGCGATATTCAGCAAAGGAAAAAACCCCACACTGAAAAGCAGTAAACTTCTAAAACACAGTTTACATCCCACATTAATTGAGGAGCTGGAATTAAAAGTAGATTTTCAAAATAGGTGGAACTGATTTCCCCTACTCCATGTTCTCTGTAAATTTGTATGTGATTGAACTTGCAGGATTTGAAATTAAAACTGGAAGGGGAAAAAAAAAAAAAAAAGCAGCATACTGCTGCCCTATCATCCAGCTCTCTGTCTGGAAACATCGATTTCTTAAAGCTATTCCACTAGCATCTGAAATGCCACCAGCTACAGATAGGCACTCTGTTGGCAGCAAGCTCTGCTCCCGCAGACCAAACCCGGGAGAAGATGAAGTGGCTTCCACCAGCCCTTGCAAGAGATGGTCACGGTGACCACCGGACCCTATCCTTTTGTCCCCCTGCCTGGGTAAGTGTGGCGGGGGACAGGAGCCAGGAGGGACAGCTCTGAGATCACTTCAGACAGGTCCAGTGCAAACGTTTCAGAGGAGTTGCCTGCGCCCTCAGATTGTGAAGAGCTGTGTGAAGAGATTGTGCGCACAATCCCCAGGCAGCTGGAAGCAGCAGGAAGCTTCCCAGGGCTGAAGTGCACATGCTCTCTGCACACCGTGTACCTTCACTGGAGGAAACATGCAGGGGGAAAGCAAAGTTAATTATTGCCTCAAGGAGTGAAACTCACTCCGTGCAATCTGTGAGACTAGGGGCTACAGTTTCCCTTTGGGTTTTTTTTCTGACCTACGACACCAGCTTTCATCCGGTGAGGCTTCTGAAGATGCTGGATGATGATAACTTAGGATACTCAAATTCATGGGAAGTAGCTTTGCTACCAGAAAGCACAGTTGCATTTAAGCACACACCTTTTTTTTTTTCATGGTAAAAACCCCCAAACAGGCAAGTAAACAAGAACTCACAAATCCATGTATAGTGCTTAAAATTCACACGGATTCATCCTTGGAGCTTAACTGACCATACAGTTCTGAACACTTTGTTAAATGGATTAAATACCTGTAAGTTGTAAAAATGTTATTACTTCTGCAAATAAGCTTAGGAACTTAAGTCTTTAATTGGCCATATAAATCTAAGTGCTTTCATCTTCCGGGATGCTTAAGACCCTTAGCTCCCATTAACTTTGTAAACTTAGGTGTTGAACCCTTACTGAGCAAAAAACAACTCCACATTTCCAGTGTTTTCAGCAAGTCTACTTCCAGTGTGGGGTATTCCCCTCTCAAACAATTATATAACTAAAATTAACATCTATGTATCTATTCACATCATACACACTTGAAAACACAGCTCAAAGTGCTTTTACAGAGCATACTGTTTAATCTTACAGTTGAATTGTTAACTTATCCTTTTAAATTTTATTATTATTGCTGATGTGTTAATTATATAAATTATCTACCACGAGAAAGAATGGGAACTTTGGCAACGTGGGCTTTTCTATTTAGTGTATATTCCACCACACCATTTCTGAAGTACCCTAAGGGGTCATAAATGAAAATTTACACCTGAAGCCAGTCGAACATTATCTAAGGGTTTTTCAAGCGGCTTTTCTGAATTTTCTGGAGATAATTTAGTGAAGAAAAAACATGAAATGAAGCATTCCAGCAAAAAGTGTATGTACATATGTATTTGTGCGTGTGAGGAAGAATTCTATCCAGCCTACGGGGAGATAAAAACAGCTTACAGCCAAAAGGATCTATCACAAAGAATAACTCAAGCCAATAGAAAAATCAATCCAATATGCCACAGATAGAGCATGCAGTCTAACAAATCCACTAATGCTCAAACATCAGGAACAAAATTTGAAGAGTAAACATCAAGTACCACCACATGGCAGGAAAAAACAAATCTGAAACAAGAAAGAAATGACCGTAATAAGTGATACCCAACCATGACCACAGACCACAGCGTGACATAAGGGTGTAAAATAAAATACTCTCCTTCTCATAAATCTGTTGTCAGGACTCATGGTAGCTCTAATGAACTGCTCCATCAAAGCCTAAACCCCAAAATAAGTGGTAAGTGACCCTCTTCTAATTCTCCATCCAAGTCACTTGGCTCATTGCACACTTACATTAGAATGATAAAAGTCTAGTGAGTGAGTCATTTGGCAGAACAAGAAAAAAAGACAATTTGAGAGCTTCCCCGAGTCTGTCTGTCTATTACCATGGTAGGGAAGGGCAGGAAGAAGGAAAAAAAGGATGACAAAAATATTAAGAGTTACAAAGGTAAGGACAAAAGCGCTGGAGGTTAAGAAGTAAAGAGAAACCAGGAAGTAAAATGGCTCCCTGTAAAGCTCTTAATCTCCAAAGTTAAACCCCGGGCACTATTGGCTACGACTGTCTCAAGAATAATGTATTTATTATTGCTATAAAGAATACTGCGATGGCAAAGCTCCGCTTCTACCACTGGCAGCTGGAAAGAGAGGAGATTGGGTGGCTTGCCATTCAAAGCGGGGTCAACGGAAAAAGGACTGGAATAAAAGCAAAGAAAGGCCAATAACACAAGCTACTGTCCACCAGCAGCTGACGAGTCCCTTGCAGGCTTGCAGCAAGCAATCGTGCCCAGAAACTTAGGCACCCTCTGAAACAGAGACTTCCAAAAGATGAATGATCAACAGGAGGGAAAAGCCTCAGGGCTTTGGAAATAGATAGAAAGAGCTGGAGTCAGAAATGCATCCCACCTTTGGGGCATTCAGGATTTCTGAATGTCCTGTGTTTGAGGCTGGGCAATCTATTTTCACACAGAGAGCCCCATGGCCTAAGACTTTATAGAACTTTAGGCCACCCCCTTTTGTGTCCATGCACCTGTACGTACGTGCTTACCTATTAAGAATCTTCTGCATCAACTTAAAACGAGACTGAGCTCAGCCAAATATTCTTCTCAGCTACCCCAGGGCTTCCCAGTACTCTGTGCTTTCAGAGAGGGGTGGAAGTTAAAGCGATGGTAAACTATTTCCACAGAAATAAGACACACAAATAATAATTTATTCATGTCTTAAAATTATAAGTGGGCATTGCATTGGGAATTCTTTTTATTAGTTGAATTGCAGGGAGAAGTCTGAGGCAGTGGTAAAAAGCTAAAAATAAAGGTTTCTTCCTGATTAGTTTTTCAACTTATTAGTAGGAAATCAGTAGTAAAAGCTGGACAATGATCTTGTCCAGTGTGCAAAAGGGAGCAGAGGAGATATCTGTATCCAGCTTTTGGCATCTCACACTGACCGCCTGTACTTGGAACCCCTGGACAGCAAAAGCAAGGTAAAAATCCAACAAGGAATCTTTCCTACACTTCTGCCAGAACAGTGCTTCTTCCTTAAAACTCTTCTGTTCCATACTGACAGGGGCACAGGAAAACGAACATCCTTGCTATTCTGCCACCCAGTGATATCAGAAACTAAAAACAAAGAGGAAAAGAGATGCCTTGCCACTCCACAACATTATTGAAGGGCTTCTCCCTACCACCCACCTCGATCTCCTCTGTGCCTGCTCCACACTCATGTCTCTAATTTGCACCAGTTCTCAGCCTAAAACTCTCCTTCAAGCGCTGATCATCCAGAGCAGTCAAATCCCACACACAGGGTCTGTGGAGAAATGCACCAGCCAGCCAGGCTTGTATTTCCAAGTTAAAATGCTGGCCTTCCTATCGACACAGAAACAGTCAGTGGAGAACACCTGCTGGTCGTGAATCTGCCTCCTTCAAAAATGCAGGAGGGGATGGGAGGTATCCCACAAGACTGACTTGAAATAACAGCTACACAAGAAAGAAGCCAGGGAACTATGTGGCAGCCCCGAGGCACTTCACGCCGCTGTGTACCAAGATTGCTGCATTAAATATATTGCATTTTTAAACCGTGTCATGATTCCTCCCTTTCTGCTGTGTTGAGAGATGATTGTTTCCCCTTTCAGTAAAGACACAGACAAAAAATTAATGACCATCTCTGAACCTGGTTCTTGAATTGTTTTTGCTCCTTCTAATTTCCTGCCAAAGTGTGTAGTCAGCTTGCAAGGTGACATTTGCAGAAGCTCCTTACAGATTGATTGGCTAAACTGCCAGGGAGCCGAGAGAATTTGTATAAAGAACGACCTTCGTTCGCTAGAAAGTCAGACCTGCTGATGCTGCCACGTGCCAGAAGAAACCCGCCCGCTCCCCACTTGATGCTCAGAGAGGGCGGCTGCTGGATGCAGATCCCAAGCAGGACAACAAACAATAGGCTGGATGGTCTGCAGTGTTCCTGATAACCCTCTGGTGAGGAGTCAGGCCACGGTGCTGCCTAACAATATGACAAGCTAGACGGGAAAGGAAAAAAGCAAACTTTTCTTGGAAAGCACCCTGCAGAGTAACGAAGAGTTACTTGGAGAGTAATAACGGCTTCAGGCAGTAAACACACAAATCCCTTCTCTTTGTGAGCATCTGCATCCACCTTTCCATCCTGATCTGCCTTCCTCGCAGCCTTTTCCTTGGAAGTTGCTGCCCTCTTGGTGTAGGGTCAAACTTTCTTCCACTTTCTACCACACATCTACTCTGCCATCCTTTCAGACCAAGCGGCCCGGGAGAGGGGCACTTGCCAGCTGGCATTTGGTAGAGAACAAGTCATTGTTCTGGACAAAAACCATCTAACGTGGTTTAATAATTTTGCTATGCTACCAACATCAGCAAACTGTGTTTGAAATATTTCTCGGTGCAAAGCAGCGTGTCGGTGCTTCGGCAACAGAAAAGGCTCTGAACTGCTTATGTGGCTCTGGATATGTCCCAAATTTCTGTTTTCTTGTACTCCTTTGGCTTGAAAAAACACACTGGCAAAAGACATGTGTTGGTTTATTTGTGCCAATTCACTCCTTTATAAATATTGCCATAACAGAAGCCTCCTGAAATACGTGGCCAAACATAACTTTCATCAAAACCGATCCCTTTGGGATTTGCAAGCTCTGTAGACAAAATCCATGGCGCTTCTAAATTTCAGTCCCTCTTGCAAGCATGAATTCACAGCCTTTCTGAACCAGCAGTGCATTGAAGAATTGGCTTGATTGCTTTGAAGAAAAATACAGAATTGACTGAAGTTCAACTACAGTCCTGGATTTAATTTAATCAGATTTAATCACGGCATGGAAATCAAAGATCATGGGTTTGTGACGTGTCTCACAAAACCTTTCATACAGTTAGGAACTCGGTCATGGTTAAAGGCTCCTTGCAGGACTCCTCAGAATGCAAGAAGCATTGGCTCAGGGATAACTCAGGGAGCTTGCAAAGCTTGATCTTCTTTTCACAGAGTTTTGGAGGAGGAGAGATATTTATAGATTTTGAAACTACGCTGTGAAATTAGCTAGCTAATATCTCCAGGTACCCTTTGCAGCTTGCTGCCTTCCAGGGCAGCACCTCCCTCTACACGTTTCAGAGGGAGATAACTAGTTAAGTATGCGCCTGAAGTAGCTGTCTAAAATTGATATGTTTTAATAAAATAGTGACTAGCTCATTATTCCAGCAAGCAATTAAAATGTCATTAGCTTTTTCACTACTCACAAGATACACAGACTTTATTTAAGGTGTTTCTATACAATTAGGGAAAAGAATGTATTGCCATGATGCTTGTGTAAGATAGGATACATAAATCAACGCTCCTCCATATCCACACATCATACATCAAACCAGAGCACGCACTCACAAACTTCAGCCTGAAATAAGCAGCACAATCATCCCAACTTCACCGATGCTCGTTCACCCACATCTCCAGCTCGCTATGATTCCCTAGCAAATGACACTCGCACCAAAGGAAAAGTCCTTTTTGCTCTTGGCTCAGGGTTTGGGAAAGAGAGACCAGTTTTAACTCTCACCAAGAGAGGGCAGTGAAATATCTCAAATTGTTCTAAGATCCCACACAAGAGCCATATACCTTTACAGCAAGCCTGCTAGCAAATAATCTCTGCAGACATTTAATTTTAAATTCCGTGGAGCATTCAACTGATGCTGTATTATTTTTAACATCCTCCCATTCCTGAGTAAGTGTACTGTTGTGTTTGGAACAGGAAAAACTTGAGAGATTATGGATAAAACTGCGAGTCCTTATGAAATAAGATTTTTTTTTTCCTGTGTCAGACAGGTTTTTGAAGGGAGAATAATGACATACCTGTCTTCTACAGCCAGGCTGATAGCAATGTGCCTGTTTTATTTTCAGTTATAGCTAACTTCTCCAGAATGGGGGGACTTCACCACTTCCCTTTACCCTACCCTTTCTCCTCTTTCTAAACCCCAAATGGCAATTAGAGGGCTGCTGTTGTTCCCAACTTGCACTGATCTTGTTACGAGTAAGCAGCTGTGCTATGCTGGTCAGAATGATTGATTTTTTTCACTAAGTCAGTATATCCAATTTTTTTTTTTGCCTAAGGTTATCTCAAGCCTTTTAGGTTGAGAAGTTTCTATTTCCCTACTCCAAAATCTTTCATTAACTTACCCATCATAAGTCAGCTATTTGCGGTCTCCAAAGGACTGCAACATCTTGGCCTCTTGCAATTCTGAGTCTACTGCTATCTCCAGTTTGAAAAGTAGAGCTGGCAAAAAGCCAGCACCTTTCTCTTCTTCACACCCAAGTGAAGACCACAGTTTTGCCAAGCTAACCAGCACCTGAACATGGGACCTTTCAATGGACAGGTGTAATCCACAGGGAAATATTTTTTCTTCTGCAGGAAGATTTTGGGGTCTATGCTCAACAGGATCAGAGCAATGATAGACCTGATTGTATACGATTGTATGTGCACTTGCCAAGGCACCTTTCAAAAACTATGGTAAAAGCGTTTAAAAAAAAAGAAAGGAAAAAGAGAGAAAGAGAAATATACTTTCACCTCCATTTATCAATGGTCTCTGAAGGCTTAGGGAGGTTTTAAGTCCTTTTTGAAAAATGGAGTTAACTAGAGCAGACGCTTCTAAACGGGCTCTCCCTCTCTCAGGAAAATGGAATGCAGAAGAAAATACAAAATAAAATAATGATGAGGACAAACGTTTCTTTAACAAGGTATCACAACATTCTGTGTTTTCTTTATTGATGTTTTCATTTTCTCCTGCAGAAATGATTTGCCTCAATATGCTAAAGTGGCACAACAAACAAGAAAGCAGCTTTTAATGATTAATGGACTGACTGACAATTTAGATGTTACAAAGCTGTTTGAAAGGAACCTAATAAAGCTTAGAAGGAATAAACAATTGGAAGCAAAAAGAATTCAGAGGAATCGATCTGTTATAAATGCTCAGTACGATGTTACCTACTGAACATGTTAAACAAATGGGGATGCCATACACTAGCAGAAAAAGATGATCAGAATTTATTAGACTTTCCTATCGTGTTTGTCTTCACACCCCCCCCCCCATCATTGTAAAAGCAGCATGAAAATCTTCGCCATGAAATGGGTTTGATGTGAAATTCACTGCCCTTTGGACTGAACAGAAATGCTTCAGTACATCGGGATGCTACAAACATTTGTATTCAGTGCGTCAGCCCCTGTTTAATGCAATCTGTTGGTGGCCTACAGTCACAACACGACGTAAAGATTGTATTCTCATGTGGGAAGATATCCATCACTTACTTGGTCTTGTCATGTTTGCTTTCCTGCAGACACAATAAGTGGCAAAGCTAAACGCAAGCAGGGTGCAAGGTCTTCAGCAGTAAAGTTGGTAGCAAGAGAGGACAATAAGTTCCGCACGCTGTTCAGCGTGCAACAAGCCCCAAGGCCAAAGAGAGAAATCCATTTAACTCTCCAGAATCAAGCGTATCAAGAGACTCATTATAACGTTCCTGTAGACCAAATTAGCTGTGAATTATTCTAGTCTTTCAAATGTATCTGAAAAAGTAATTTGTGAACAAATAGGGCACAAAATATTGGGGAAATGGGATTGAACTTTGTCTACACTGACCAAAAGGCTGCACTTTAAATGCTAGCAACCAGATACGTTGACTACCCAAGTGTTGTGTTTTGGGCTTTGGATAAAATATTTCCACGTATCATTGCCACTGTAGATCAGAAAAAAACCCACCTTATTTGTTCCTTCTTCTGCATCAATCACAGAGATAAAATAAAAATCCACCCACCTGGCACTTCCAGGTTGGAGCCTCATTCTGGAATAAACTTCATGGAATTACACCCAGCGACCCCCGTCAGTAGCTAAATCCCACTGTGTGAACAGAACAGCTCTGACCCTGAGCTGGACCCGCTCTCTAATTCCAAGCTTGGAATACCCCTCCCATAACCATTCCTGAGCAAGTTTTTCTCGCGTGCAAACGAACCCTGGATGCCTTTTCTGCCACTGCCTACCCCGCTGCGACACGGCGAGACAAAGCAGGCTCACGCAGCCTCCAACGCCAGCAGCAGAACCTGCAATCCGAGGGAAACCAAGAACGAAGCAGCAAGAAACACAGATCTAGCAGCAGGCCTGGCTGGCTGGTCCAGGGGCTTCACGTCTTAAAATGTTTGACATATACGACCGAAATTAAAGTGAATCGGAGCTCAGATTCCAGCAACGGACTTTCTGCAGTTTATCCCATTCTGTGCTTTTCTGATAGCACAAGAAAAAAAAAATATTCTATCTACTGCTACACTGGAGAAAGAAACAGCCATAATAATTACAGAAGTTTTGAGAAGTTTTTCAGAGAGTATTACGGGATGTAACACGGGCTATTTTCTAAGAGACGTCTCCCCCAGGTGCCAGACACACCTTTCCAAATTTCTTAACACATAATATTTCCCTTCATTGTCTTCTAGCCTAAAAAGTTCCAAAGCCTTTTTAGTGCTTTGCAATTTCCTGAAAAGCTTTATTTTTCAGAAGAGGTTCTATATTCAAATAATTCTGTTTACTAGGATGAAAGTGCAAAGTATTTGAGAGTTCATACATCCCACCTTTCCTATTCCTTCTGCAGTGTGTTCTAAAGCAGGCATACACCATGACTACAGTAAAAATTAATAAATACTCTTACTTACCCTTTTATCAAGGCATTATATCATAAATTTAGGATAGGAAAATTTCTGAGCACTGTAATTTTAAGGCTGAATCATAAAAATCTTTTAAGACTATAAAAGAACCATAAATATTATGAAGTCATCGAAAGCTTCACCATCCTCTTCTTTATTATTTCTAAAGAACTCAAAAGGTGCAAGGAGGTGGCCCTTCCTAATTACACAGAAGTAAGTTTTTATCTCTGGAAATCAATCTTAAGATTCTTTTAATTGCAGGATACAGCCATAACCACCTCACGGGAACCATAGCTCAGCACTGGCATGAATGCAATATGGAGACAAAATGAGACATCGCTTCTACTTCTGAAGTTCTTTTGGCAGATCAGGAAATGCAGTTGAAAACCTCTGCTTTACAGGTGATGATTTATGCCTAGTAAACTCTGACATATTTTGAAATGCACGAGGTAATTTAGCTGGAAACTGTGGTGCTTTATAAACTGATACAGCACGCGAGCTGAAATCACAGGGATGCTGCTTTTTGTCTTCTCAACTCTTGCTGTTAGTTTCTTAGCTGCCTCGAAAGCACCACAACACAGATTTCCTGCACTTTCAGCTGCCTCGTGCTAACAACAGCGGAAAGCAATTTCCACACTTCGGCGCATCCCTTCTCCCCTCTCTCTTTAGCTCACCACAGCACCCAGAAGCCTTTCCTGGTCCAACCCAACCGTGAGACTCAAGCTGCTCTCCCTGCTGGGCACCTCTCTCCTCTGCCAGGGGACAGCTGACCCTTGACTTTGCTAACAGTAACTCTTTCTGACACTTGCCTATAGATGCCTATGTCCTTCTGATGAATTTAGGAGCCTTTAGCAGCTTCATGGGCGTTTTCGCGTTCCTGTCCACTGCAAATCTAGTCCCACAGCTGCAGAGACTGGGGGTGGTTGATCAGCTATACAGATCCAGAGAGGGTGTTCTCAGTGGAAATCACAGGTCCAGCATTTTCATTGAGGTCAATTACCAGTTTCCCAATCAGTTCATGATTTGGCCTCTAGATCCCACAGCCTGGGAAGGAAAGACTACAGGGATGAAAAGTTTGGGTTTGAGTTCTCCCTGCTTTTAGTAGAAAGTGACACTGAATATGGGCACAGAGGCAAAGGTCTTTGGGCTTATCAGGGTCGCTTACCCCACTGCAGGAAAATAATGCTGTCAGTGAAATATCAGTCAGCATCATGCTCAATGAAATAGTCTCTCCACAAAAAAAAAAAAAAATCAAAAAAAAACCCAAACCCAATCCTTTCCTCCAAAAAAAACCCTAAACAAGCTTGCTTTCAGCTCTGCTGTACATGAATATTCAGTGCCTAATAAGACACATTTTCATATTTTCCTGCTAATAGACTAGCTTGGAACAAAGAGATCCTGCTGTGAAAGAAGACACTTCTGCCTACTTTAAAACTTGTACCAGTAAAGTTTTGATCGGTATGAGCCTTCCAGGACATTTCTGAGGTACCATAGGGGATCATCTGATATTCATCAGCCTTGAGGAAGTCCCTCCCAAAATGTGAAAATTATAAACAATCTATTGGAAGGTTGGATCAGATGCTCTTTGAAGTCCAATCTGGACTATTCTACAATTCATTATCATGGAGAGACGTGGTGGGCAGGACATAGCAGGCCATCTACTCATGTCAGTCTTGGCTTCCGTTCTTGAAGAAAAAAGCAAATTATCAAACCTTCTGTAATCTCTGTAGATCTGCTTCCATGTATTATGGATTTATAAGATCTGTGTTACAGCCCTTAGATGGATCAGCCTTCCCAAGGCTGTGCACTGAGCTCTTAATTCAGAGAGCTGAACAATACCCTTCATCACTCTCAAAAGCTAAAGCTAAATGACCCATTTCCTACCACCATCTCTTCATGCCTCCTGTTAAAAGAAGCAGCTCAATTTTTCATCATCCGTCTCTCCTGTCTACATGGTTTTCCAATTACTATTAATTTTTGACTAGGATACCCAATTTACATCCAAATTTGGATATAAATACTTAACTTACTGAAGATACAGTTATTATCTCCCTCTCCACATGATAAATTAGCTGCAACACTTCCCTGTTTTGGATTAGTGGAGGGTTAAACACAGACTACTTCTTTCTACTACTGGAAAATGTATGCTTGTTCCAGTTACAAGTACTTGTGAAATGAAGTCATTTCCAACAGCCGATACCTTTGACTGAAAACAAACCAACTCTAAAGAGCAAAAGACAAGCATTGAAAACTTTTGAAAACTTTCATTCTGAAAGGCATCTATAATTCGCTGAGAATCCCCACCTTTAAAACAAGTAACTCCAAGCTAAGTGTTTTATCTTATTAATTTCAGGGATGATGAATCAGATTCTTGAAGCAGCACTCACTGAGTGCTCCCTTAAAGGTGAAAAGAAGTCCCTAATGGGATTTCCAAAATCACAGAGCAGCATTACTGCCTCAGAAGTCAATGAAGCATTAAGTCCATTCTTAAATCGCATGCAGTTCCTTTCTGACATTATTCAAAATGTCAGTTTTGAGGCACTTCAAAGTTCCCAAGCACTTCAGATCTCTGAAGTGAGTTACCAAGCTAATTTGCTCAGCTGAAGTATTTGAGGCTAAAAATTCATCACAAGTTTCCAGTCCCCACGTTCAGCAGCAGCCTCTCGCAGCTACCCGAGCTGAAGAAGTCGCACACACAACCCCAGCAGTGGAATTTCAGAAGTGGCCCAACCAATCACACTGAAAACTCTAACGGGTTACTAACTGCAAATATTAAGTTTGAAAAACCCAAAAGTTATATAATCCCAGTTCACCTTCGGCCAACTGCAAGCGGTCCAAGAGGAACTCAGAAATGAAGGGAAGATCTCCAATGCATACCAATCAAGTTTCACATGCTCCATTAACCTGATGAACATTCAAATCCAAATTCTCTTTCCCACTGCAGTTATTAAAAAACCACCACAGGATTTCTGCTGTTCAAAAGATTTCAGGACAAAAAAAAAAAAAAAGAAAAAGAGATCTCTGCTGCAAAAAAAGAGATGAATGAAGTTCTGTATCATTCTTTGCTCTTGTGTCCGTTTTGAAGCACAGAATAATCCCACAGGAGCCTCTGTGGGTAGGCACTTGCCTAGCAGCATCAACAGAAAAAGGAGGTACTGGTGCAACTCCTGTATTTTTACTTTTTTTTTATTATTATTATTTTTTGACTGATCTTTCTCAGGTTTCCATTGTCATAACAAGATATTAAAGGAAATTAAAAACACGGCTTTGGAAGTGGAAAGCATTTCTCCTGTTCTTTGCTGTCAAGACAACTGCATCTCCAGCAGCAGACGGGTAAAATGTAACCTCCTATCCCAAAGAACAAAAATGAATAAAAGCCATGAAACTATATAATTTAAAGCGCATAAAAAAGATTTGTCTCTCTCTAATGAAAGCAATCAGTCAAAATAGGCAGATCCCAATCCACTGAAAGCAGTTTTCAGTAGGAACATTCATATTAGTTTTGACAAGAATGGAAATTCTGAGCAAAGGAGAAGGACTCATCCCTGCCAAAACTGCCAGGAGAAAAACTACAGAGCACCAGGGTCCTAAGGGGAATTTCTGTTTGACATCAGTGCTTCTCCCCAGGGTCCCACTGCACTCTCCTCTCCTGCCACCCTGCATTTTCCTTTTCCCCACCATTCCCAAGGCAGGAGTAATCTCTTCACTCCAGAGTGCCTCAGTAACTCACAGGCTTGAAAGATTTTTTTTGTGTTCAGATTCCATTCCTCAAGCCCTACAAATGTCACTGCTAAAAGCTGCCCAACCTGCATGCTGAAAAACGAATAAACCTTAATTATTTGAGTTGAATTTTAATCCAGGCACTTGACCTTATTATTCTAGATTGGGCAATCTAGACAGTCACTTGTCTTACAGCCTCAGATCACCTTTCTGTTCGAATGCTTGAGCACAGGGGAGCTCAGCAGACTGGGCTGCTTCTAAGGAGAAGGAGATGGGACAGGAGGTCTCTACTGCATTGTATTTGCCTTGGCTTTGTAAGCATTAGTTTGGTGTCTGGGTGATTTTGCTCATAAAACCTGCTCCTGGCTCTCTCACATTCCCCGTGAAGGTTTTGCTCCACAGGTGAATAATTCACGGGGAACGGGTCGCTCGTAACACTGCCCGTAGTAGCAGCTCGGCTCTGCATTTATTAATGATCACTAGAGGAAGGTCTTCCATATTCCCCCGGCAGCATCCACCAAGCCACCAAATCAATCTCTGGCTTTACTTTGCACTTACCAACACTGGGATGCTCGCTCATCCAGACAAACAGCCCAGGGTCAGCACCAAGATTTAGATTTCCCCCCATCCCCATCTGATTCAGAGTCCCAAACCTGACAGATTCCAGATGGTAGACCGTGGATTACTTTGCGACAGCCTCAGGTTTTAAAAGAAAATGCTTTATTCAAAAGCAAAGAAAGGGAGATTTTTTTTAACCTTTGGAAATTTTCAGAATTCAGGAGCACAATTACGGGTAGAGGCGTTTTGGGCATTTCCCATTAGACTCAGAGATGCATTCAGTCTGGCTTTGAAGCTAAACAGAAGTACACTCTCAAGTAAACCCCAGTTCTGTACTAACACTAGTTCATTGTGATACCATGCAAATCTCCAACACTTTTAGCCAAGTTAAATTTCACAACAGAATTGCAGAAGCTGGCACAAAGGAGAGCCAGTCACGGACGGACGGATGGACGGAAGGAAAGCTCTTCAGCAGGTTGAAGTACTCTGCTGAGCTGCAAGAGCAAGTCCCTGTTCACTAAGGTATTTGGTTGCCTTTTTACCTTGAGTACCAAGCAGTTTATTTCATTTCTAGCAGGATGTTTATGTATTTCAAGTTGCTTTAGAGAGAGTATCATGGTAGTACTGTGCTAGGTCCATCTTTTCTATTAACTCTAGTGGGAAGTCAGACACAGCAGCATTTATTTTCAGCTCACCAGAGTATACACCATCAATAACATCTCTGTAAGTGGTAAGTATATCTTTGCAAGTCACACCACAAATTGCACACCAGCTTTTAGAAAGAGATGAAACAGATCCCAGCTTAAAGTACCAGGTGCTGATACAGAAACATTCTAAAAATCACCTCACAGGGCTTTACCTTTGGTCATGAGCACAAAGGGAAGAGGTGAACCCATCATCTACCTCAAGGAGCTAACCAAGGAGAAAATACTTTGTCCACTCTTGGTTATTAAGTAGTGTTAGTTAGGAAGCGTCAGCAGAGCTGTATAACTTCCCTTTTTACTTGTTGAAGCAAAAGGGAATAAGAGATAAAAGATGCAACAAGTAAGTTTTAACTCTGTGAGAAGAGACAGCAACTTCCTCAAGGTCAAAATGCACACCTGGAATACGCTGCTTTGCGAGGCAAATGTAAGAAAAAAATCATACACCAGGTAACAAAGCAATGCCACTACTGTAATCAACAACTCTTCTCCGAGGAAGAGGAAGGAGCAACTAGAGGAAAACAAAAAAATGCAGTGCAATTTTCCCATCTGTGAAGAAATAACACAACTCTAGAATGTTCCCTGTAACCCTCAACAATCTGTGCACTAAACAGCTGCATGCGGTGGGGTCCACAGGGAAGGTGCTGCTGTTTGCAGTGCAGAAGAGGGCAACACCACATCTGTCAGGCACTGTGGCCAAAGGCTTCAAACACACGTCAAACGCTGTGCTCTACAGGTACCCCTTGGATTACACCAGACAACCCTTCCATCAAATTATATAAATACAGGACAGAGCCCTGCAGTCCCACCAGACAAATGTGGAGGGCTGGAAGCATCCTGGGTTACTCAGGTGCCCCACTCAGGGCACCTGTTTTCCTGCATGCCCATCCCTAGGTGTCCTGAATGCAAAGAAAACCCAGGCATGGACATCCTCGTGCAGAGAGCAAGAGGTGAGAGAGCTTGGTGTGTCACCTCCTTCCCCCACTGGGAGGAAATGAGAGAAACCAACTTCAGAAGAGAGGAAGACGAGAAGAAACCTGAAAACTACTTTCTTTCTGCAGTGCTGTTTTTTACGCCACTAAGATGTAAGATGGTTCTCCTCTGAGCCATCAACTCCCTTTTGTTCCTCTGTTTGCTGGATGGTTATTCACAGGAATGGCAGCTTTTATTTCAACGGTACAGATAAAAGTGTTGCACTGAAATTTGAATGTCAAAGAATACATACTCAAATGTCAAATACAAACAGACAAATACCAACAGAGGCATGGCAGAAATATACCCGTGTCTCCCCCTGAACATAACTGTATCTGAACCAACGCAAGCCACAGCGTGATGAGTAAAAGCGAGAGTTTTTCTGCTTTCCTTTGGGATGGTAACGCCACCGGTGCCAGTAAAATCAGTAGCTGGCAGAGATCTGACTGCATGGCTCCAAATACCTGACTCTGGCAACACACCCAGCCTAGGCCAGCCCTGATCTGCAAGGTGATGGATAAGGGTTTACAGACAACAGCACAAAGTCGTGCTCCAGGCAAATGTCACTCCTGAATTTGCCAGCTCATCACTTGAAGGACTCCAACACAATGAACTTCCACAGGAATGCTCCCGCTGCTTTCCAGCTATGGCAGTAGCCCATGGAAGTGGAAGGAGTGGACAGAGAGTTTCTGCTCGAGACGTGGCTTCATTTGGCCAATAAAACCACACACAAAAGTGAATCCTTGGTCTTCCCTAAACAGCCTGCTTTTCTGAGTCCCAGGAATATTAGCCTGTGAGTCTAAGTGAACTTTTCAGAAGTAAACAAATTACTCTGGGACCCAGACAGAACTGACTTCAAGCAGAATTGGGCTCCTTGAGAAATTTGACTGCATTTTAAAATTTTACTCGCTTTAATTAAAATCAATTGATTGTTCCTCGGGAAAAAAAATAAAAATTCTTTACACACTTGACTTGGTGTGAACTTCTGGTCCCAATGACTTCAATGGGCCTTTTGTCATGATTGCACCCTTCATTATCTCCTCTAAAAGTACTTGGAAACATGTTAATTAGGGAAGATGCATTTGCTTAGAAATTTCAGTCAGTCTGCTAATTGCAGCTGCTTCCACTAGGGTTGAGAAATAAAAATGGGTAGGTAGTTCTGTAGTCAGACACTAAATACATAAAAATCTGAAGTGCACTTTAATTAGGGTAGCTAACAAAAATGTATTTGATTCCTGTAATTATCATGATTTGCTTCCAACACTGGTGGCTCATACGCTGTAAAGTAAAACCTAATCAAAGATAAAATACGTGTACTTTTGTCAAGAGTAAAACCAACATATGGCATTTTCCCCTTAAAAATTTTCTTGATCTCTGATATAAATGTCTGATGGTTCCCCAGCTTGGGGTTTTTTTTCCACTTTGGGGTATTGATTACAAATACCATATTTATTTTAATTCATTTTACTATTAACTTTAGTGATAAAAAAATACAATATTTAACTGGAATTATTTTGAATATTTTTGAAAGATGCTTCCAAGAGCAATAAGCACATCCTCCCAACACACACAGAAATTCCTTTCTGAAGGCAGATTCCTTTCTCTACAGCAGGACTTTTTCTAAAGCTTTCTCTGGATCACTGAATGCTGTTTAGAAAAAAAATTGGAACAGATTAAATCTGTTCTGCTCTGGAAACTTTCATCTTTTTAGCCAGCTGCAGCCCATCACAGAACTCTAAGGATGGACATTTATAGCACAACCTTCAACAGGAAAATTTTCTTATAACCTCTGTATTTAATTGTAAACACTCATCTTGGGAAACACACAAAAATACTTCCAGTGTCTTTTTAACTTGAACAGGGTCTTGCAACACTGAGTTTCATGGTCTAATTATATTCCATGCAAAACTCTATCCTCTTTGAGCAACTTCAAATCTCTGTCCTCTCAAAGACAGTGAATGTTTCTTTGTCCTTGAACTTTGATTACAGGCTAAGCAAGGAAGGTTCAGGAAGCCTGCTTGTGCTGCCTCACTGTTCTGCACATCTTGCGTGTGCCCACCGTCATTAATCTCCTCTTTAAAAGTAAACTGTACCATGGTTTAAATTTGCACTATAAATCTAAATTACCCCACTGGAAAAGAGTTAGAAAGGCTAGGAAGTCTGCTTGCATTTCTATTTTCCAGAGACCTTTCCGAGAGTCTCCCTGCTATCTTTTTGTGGAACGGAAGAACACAATTTAACGCTCCGCTCGGGCATTCACCCAGCCAAGCCTGGAGTCAAAACCCAGCCAAAGTCACCCAATTAAATTAAATGAAGAGATACAGAGTTGTCTTAGGAAAGATTACCAGGTTGCTCTGAAGAATGAATAGCTCCTTGATGCATAGCAAGGAAAATAAATCAAGCCAAAGATATATTAAAATGGACTGAATTTATAGGTGAGGGAATAAGGACTCGTCCAACATTCTGGCTGCCTAAAGACTTGGCGAAGAGCACCTCCAACTATCACCAAGAACCGGTTCTGTCCAGTGGCTGAAGCATCTGTCTGGAGCTCTGCTCAAGGTGACATAACTCCAGGCACACGTGTACATGGAAGTACTGACAGCAGATGAAACAGCAGGAATGGAATAACAATTCCAATGAACAGCAGAGAACTTCCAGGAGTTTAGAGACACTTTCAACTTCTTATCTCTCCCTTCTTTCAGAGCACTTATCTGTTACTGCAGAAGGTATACACACAAATGATGTACTTCATCATAGAGTGACACCGACACAAGGAACCAGTTTACATATATTAAGATAACTTCCTTTGTCATTTGCTTTCAGACAATCACTTCAGGTTCCTCAGATATAAAACCCAGTGTGATCTGATACACGAAATTAAGAGATCCTGCTATTATCTTTCAGGAGATCTGTCTTGGAAGGAGAGCTGCTCCTGGAAAAGTCTATTAGTCTTTTATCTTCCCAAGAGGTACCATACGATTTTTGCTACCCGGGTGGGCAGCTGTTCAAAGACACGCATTGCAAACAGAGAGCTGCTTCCACCACTCCTTACACATGACTCACATGTAGTTTTACAGGCTAGCAGAACTGAAATGCCAAGAAAATGTAGTTTTGCTGGAGCTGTACACCAGTTCCACAAACAATCTGAGTCCAGTTACCTGGGCTGTGTCTGGCAGCTGACACATACATGACACTTCTCCTGTAGAAGTTAATTTCTACTAAAACATCACGTGCTAATTTCAGGAAGACAAGAGATTACAGAAATTTTGTCCCTGTTTCTGTGGATTTCCTCTTTCTGAATTTTAATCATCTACTGGTTGCAGCAGCCCAGTTTGACCACAAGCATCAAGGGCCAATATGGTTTCTCTGAACATAATTCAGTGTAAAATTTGCTATTTTGGAAGTGGGTTGCAAGGCTTACAAAACAACAGCTTTCACTGGTCTGTTGGGAGAGCTGCCCAGCAGCTTATCCCATTCTGCATTACAAACAGCTCCATCAACACAACCCACTGCGAGGCCTCTTTGCAATAAGAGAGATGGTTCAAGACTTTTTGCCCTTTTCTTACCTCTCTTAATGTTACACAACTGCACGTTATCTGCCACCACTCTGCTACTGCCATGGAGCACAAACTGCTTTTAAAAAATGAGTGTAGAGAGTCTGTTGTGTGAACGTACGCAGGCTCACCTTACGGATGCCTCTGCCAAGGTCTTCTCCGTAATTTGTCCCCAAAATTTCAAAATGCACATTGGGATTGCCCCCATTTTCTGCAAATTCCAGTTCTCCAGTTAAGCCATTCACTCCACCCTAGTGGGGAAAAAAAAAAAGGAAAATGGGGTGAAAATTCAGAAATAGACTATTACAATAACCCTTTGTGTCTCCAGGGGATTTGGGCACTAACTACAGAGAATACACACACAACTACCAGAGTTAGGACAGTTTTCCAAAGACCACATTTCCCTAAAAATTCTGAAGGCTAAATTGCTCCTGCATCACTGAAGTTCTTCACGAAGAACTTCATTCTTGAAGAACATTTCAGTTCTTCAAGAATCAAGGCAAATCAGCAACGTTAAGCAGATGCAATAAAAGCAATAGTCTTCCTCTTAGTGTATCTGCACTCCAAAATCAGAGTATAAATACAGACATCATAGCCCCATTAAAAATAAAACCAAACCAACAAAACAGCATCCTTACTAATTTTAGTGGAAACAAATCTGAAGTCAACTGTTTAAAAGAAACTGCACAAAAGTTAGTCTTGTCAGTTTATTTTTTCTTTCCTGCCCAAATCTTTTCCACTTAAAAGAGATTTCCACATACGATCACATTGAGTTTTGGATAAAGTGAGGTGTTTTTTGAGCTCAACGTAAGTGATCTGCACAAATAAAGAGGGGCTTGTCTAGCTGAATATATTGATTTTTCTGTTTTCCTCCACAACTCTTCTCCACTACTAAGTATGCATGAGAGGAGTCACCACACAGTCGATTTTCAAGCTTGTTTTTACTTCTCACATTTCTGTCAGAAGGGGTTAAAAGACTAAAGATGAAACAGTGAATATTTACTATAAAGCTTTAGAGCTGAAAGGGCTGTACACGCCACAGCAACACTCAAAATACATTTCAGGGTTAATTCAAAATGACACCCATTTCATCTTCGTCCAAGAACTGTGATGACCTGAACTGTAGAATCCACAGAGCCACATAAAATGCCTACCATGAAAACCTTTAGTCTTAAAAATGTTCTTCAGTTTCAGATTCCCTCAAAAAAAAAAAGAGTTGAACAAGAAAAACCACTGCCTCTGGTGTAATACCCTATGAAATGCTCAGCTTTTCTTCAAGCCATAAGGCAGGAGTTTTGCAGCTGTGATTGCTCTTTCAGGTAAGAGTTTTATTATTTTAACTGGAAAAAAAGGTAGAAAAGAAACTCTTGCAATATCAAGTACCTAGCTAAACACGTGAGCCTTGCTGAATCACGGCTTTAAGAGCTCTATTCTCACACCTTCAGTCTGGGGAAAATCCAGGGAAGGAGAACATGTCCATCTCCACTGCAGGTTACTACGAACAAACGAAATGTTGTTGTCGTGTTATAACAACAACATGATTATAATAAAAATAAGAAAGTTGACTGTTGAGATAATACCTTTAAAACTTACTACTAAAAACTAGTATTGGAGGGAACAATACAGAAGCACTTCACAAAGTGCATTTTTCAGTTAAAAGCAAGGTAGTCATTTGTGTATCTATTTAATCTTTTTAAAATCCCCCTCTATAACATTTACTTTTTGGATGAGACACTAGAAGACTGCAGGTCATTTTGCCAGCCAGGCAATTCTGATGCACGTCGCTGTGGTCAGCATGATGCTAAGCTTACTCATTTGCATGAGCACAGTCCTGTAGTAATCACAGCTTCATGACTTTTTGCTTGGAGTTAACATACCTTTGGCTGGTTCAGAGTAAAGACAGAGGGAGTTTGTGTCTACCAGCAAAATCATTTGAACATATCCTCAGGTAAAGAGCTGAGTTTCACCAATATAAACCTTCTCTACTAACTTAAATTTGCCTATGTCCTGTTCATGAACCAGAAATAAACCCCTGCTCCAAGTACCTTTTTCCTCATATAGTCTCATCTGGCTTTCAAATTAATTAAGCCAGAATTTCATGGTACATGTGATGTAGAAATGCCTGCAAAGCAGCACAGATCTGCAAGTCTTAGGATCCCCATCTGACTCCTGAAAGGCTCCATCTGGCTGCCTTGCCCTCCCGTTGGCAGCACACACCTCTTCCCAGTCCTGCACCACTCTGACCCCTTGCTGCTTTTATTACATTATATTTAATACCTCCTCTATTATTTCCTACTTTTCCCCCCACAACACAAATTAAACCTGAAGGTCTGAGGTAGGTAAGGTATGAAAAATAATAAAACTGTTCTAGACTACCTGAGATGTGCCACGATTTTAAGTGAGGCACAAACAAGGTCCAGAAAAGGAAAGAAAAACTCCATAAGAAATTAACAAAAGAAAGGAAATTCCAACCCAAAAATAATAAATAAATAAATATCTGTCAACACAGATGCTTTGTGCAGCAGAAAGTGTTTGCCTTTGTTCTTCTTACTGTGCCACAAAGTAGATTTAAATTGGGAACTTTCAATAAACTTGAGAGTGCTCCAAATAATTCATGGGACACGAAGATGGAATCGTATCTAAAATGTAAATGATTTTTTGAGACTTAAGAGAGGAATCTCAGGAATTTCTTTTTATTTTTTCTAATCCTTGCCCTTACTTTAGCAAGCACGAGAAACAAGGCAGACCATTTGAAGAAGCATTTAGCCTCAGTTACATTTGAAGGCACGAAATCCACTTATCAAGAAAAATTCAGAAATACCCAGCCCCTTACATATGGTACAGGCCATTGGACTTACCTACCAACTGAATCTCTATCCAAAACCACTCTAAGTTTATTTACCCTGATTTTTAAATGGCTGCAACTGTCGAGGCAAGATACAAACTGTAAGCCTGCTAGTTATTTTTAATTGTCTGAAATCCAGTAGTAACCATAACAACAATTTTCCTCGTTCATCTATTTTGCCAATTTTGTCGTGCTTTGAAGATTTCTCTCGCAAGAGCATCTTCGATTATGGAGCTTTCTTTCCTAGACTTTGTACATCTGCAGCTGGTGTAGCAGGAGCTCGGATTAGATGGGAATGCTCCTAGCTTGGAAAAGGCAGAGGCAGAAAGACAGAAGGGTGAAGGACCACCCATATAACACCAGCAACCACACCAAACCTGACAGGAGACTTCTTGGAGGTCCTGATACCTCCTCCCTGCCCAAGACCTACTTAGCTGGACCTGCAGGCCAGGCAGTCCTGTTACTGCTCTCTACCCATTCTCCTTGTCCCACAGAACCTTCTCACAAGGCTTGCACGAGCCTCGGTTATTGGGGCTGATGGAGTGGGACAGAGGATTGACCTAGGAAGAGTTTCAGGACACTGCCCCAAGTTTTCTGCATAGGCTTTCACAGTGAGGATCCCTCTAAAACACTGACTTGATTTATGGCAGGTGTGTGATCCCTCTCCTAGTGCACCGTGGAGGGGACATCTCTATGACAGCTACTGATCCAGTAACTTCCTGATGAGCTTCTTCCCAGTGATGCTAGTGTTAATGATGAGAATGGGTAAGAGTCAAAGAAACTCTTCATTCCTTTAACTTACAGGAACATTGCTACTGGGGGAAAAATGAAGACCCATTTATTATCTACACTCTCAAAAAGCTGAGCTGCAACCGTACCATTTCCTGACACGTTTAAAACCAAAGAGCAAAGTGTTAGGATAAAAATGTTTTAGTTATGTTTCTGATCACTGCTCTGGGCTTTGCAGAGTTGTTATAAAGCCTGGCAATATAGTTAAAGTCTACTTGAGTCCTGTCTAGCCTGGCAAGATAAACTACAGTTTATATATGCTTAGGCACTACTATCCCCTAAGTCCCTGCAGAAAGCACTGTTTACCTAGCAGTCAGGACCTCACTTAGGACTGTCAGCGTGCCAGTCATCAGTTGTAAAATATTGCACTTGCTCTCCCAGCTCCTGTTCAAACTTCCCCTTTTTTCCAAACGTGGTTATGCTCAGACAACAGCTATTTTGCAATTAAGGAAAAAACGGTGGTTACGGGGAGGAAAAAAACAAAGCTATAAGCACTAAATACAAGATTCACGTTTTATTCTTGAAAAAATCTGATACTGAAAACATTGTTAAGGCTTTCAACTCCACACACCATTTTTAGCTGCCAGCAGAGTCTAATCTACTACCTGAAAAACAATTTGGCATCTTTTTCACACATCACCACTGAACATCACTGACGTTTCTGAGACCAGCACTAGCTGACAATTCCAGCTATGATTCATGAAACAGCATGAGCTACAGCTCATTTTCCACAAAAGAAGGGGATATATGTTGCTGCTAGCACTAAAAATCTGCTGTTTGTCAGTGAGCTAAACAAATGTGACTGGGAGGAGATCAGGTAAGTGTGAGATAAGATACAGGCAGGGACTTGATATCATTTTTTTTGAGTTGATTCTCCATATAATCCCACTTATATTTATTCTCAGGTTATTTGGGAAGATTAATTTTTCCATCAGTAGAATTTTTTTTCTAGTAATACTTATTTCTCTTGCTGGGAAATAGCTTTACTGAGAAATAAACAAGGAAGCATGTGTTTGGAGTTAGTTTCTATTACAGAATTGAATTTAGAGCTAATTGCTGGAGCTGGCCAAATTCATTAAAAGGATTGTATTTCCTGATGAATTTAACTATTTATTCAGTTCCAGAGTGGGTAGAAACAGATATCAGATCAGGGCTTAAAGTGGTTTTTTTTGTTTGTTTGTTTTTAGGCCTTGTCCAATCAGCTGAATTCACGGACAAAAACCAGCTCTTGGAGTTGTTCGGAGAAGGAGCAGTGCAGGAATCAAATGTTCAACAGTGAAAAGTAACAGATGGCAATAGGGAATGATTCAGGCAGCTCTTTGGCCATTTCAAGGAATGTTTGAAACTCAAATACCCCCTCATTCCCTACTCTTCCCAATTAGCTCATTAATCGTACAAGAACCAGCTTGTTCACCACCAGAGTTCTCCTGTTTTGTTAACAAGTGCTGCTGCAGGTAGAACATCAGCACCCCCTTCTCTTACCTTCTTCAGTGTGCAGCTTTGGAGAGATTTCCCATCTCTCTTCTTATTTTCCTCTCCAGAAATCAGAGATTCCCTCTGCAGCTAAAACACAGCCAGCTATTCCTATGTCTGGATCTGATTCTAGAAGACAGATTTTCTTCTAGAAGAGCTTCCTTTGGGAGTAGGTTCTCCTGCCTTTTTAGCAGCAAGAGCTCAGTTGTGTGCAGCAGTAGATGGCAACACCACTTCCAGCTGGCTGCTGCCAGGAGAGCTGCTACTTCAGTCCCCAGTCCTCTCCTGAGGCAGGCAGGCTGGAATGAGGCATTTCTTCCTTAAATCTTTCCCCACCACCCTCATACTTGGCTACAATGAGACACCCACTGGAACTACACTGGGGTGAGGGACAGTGTGGGGCGGGATGGTGACTCCAGCTCATTATGAAGGTAAAGTTAAAGTAGTGCAGAGGATGGAAGATCTTTTTCCTGGAGTATTTAAGAAACCTCAGACTGTATCTCCACCCTGAGCTAAAACAATATCTTATGAAATTCCATTATCCTCTACATCTTTGAAACAGTGGTGATTTCCAACTGAAAACACAGAACCTTTTGTTCAGAAATTATTTAAATACCACACGATAACTTCTTGCTTTCTTTCAAAATTAAGGAAAACTGGCATGTTTTTGAGAAATTCTTTTTTATTTCATTTGGTTTTAGTGGATGTTCCAAGAACAAAGTAATGAAAAGATATTTAAAGGGAAAAAAAACCAACCCTCTAATATGGAAGAAAGAAGCATTCCTAAGAGAGATGAAGTGGTATTTATTTTCCCTTTTATTACTTTTTAATATTACTGTTTTTCTGATACCTCACCAGACATTCATCAATGTCAACATTTTAATTTCAGAAGTACACAGCTGTGATCATGAAGCTTTTCCACATAAGTGTTTTAGTGACACAAATGGAAAGCAGACCACAAAACTGAAGCAGAATTCTTTCTTGTGCAATTCCAACTCTCAGCTGCAATCTTTAGCTTTCCCTAATTTGGATTAAATTTCCACTTTCAATTTTAGCATATTACTTCTACAAATTAATCTCTGTCAGCACAATGCAGTACAAGAAACATTTGGCTTTTCCACTTTACACCAATAAAATGGGTTCTTATCAAAGCCATCTCATTCAAACCCCAGAGAAACCCTGGAATTTCCACCTGCTCCTGCCTTCCTGAATGCTTTCGTATTTCTCCTGGTCATTTCTGTTCGTGTTTCAGGGTTAAGAGCCACATAAATTGATCATCAACACAGAGCAGCTCTTCTGCGAAAGGTCACGGAAAAAATTTTGTTGTATTAATCACATCATTTTAGGAGGTGAGAACTGGAAGAAGATAAACTGGGTAGTTAGGATGATGTGGCAGAGCATGGAGTAAACTCGGTTTGAGAGGCAGAGAGACATGCTGGGGGTAAGAAACAGCACAGAGGATGTTTATGTAAAGAAAAGGACCAGTTTTACATCCCCCAAAAAGCAAACAATAACGCAAAAGAGTCTGCAGCCCTTTCCGTGGTGGGTGCCTTCTCAATTTAGAGATGCTAGGAGGACTAGCAGACTTTGCCTGGAACTCCAGCTCAGACAGCAAGTTCTAAACTGGAAGAGGGCATTTTGACTTTTCCAGCTCATGCTTCCTATTCAGATCGAGAAAGTAGAAATAGTTTCTAGTTTATTAATGAAAAAAGTGTGCAGGAGTATTTACAAAATGCAAGCTGAGTTCTAGAACTCGTCTTGCTGGAAGCAGAGCTTAAGATACATGGGACTGCCAAACACGACTCTGAAATTGCTCTGGTAGGTTAAGGGGGACAGAGTTTAGACTCCCTTAAAGCCCTTCCCTGCCTCTGAAATAAGAAACATGGCCTGGATCATCCTCGCAGTCTCATGATTTCAGACTCTGAGAATGGAAACTGGGGACAGCCACCAAAGAAAGCCTTGAACTGTTATTTTGGACCTGTCACTGGGGGGAAAAAATGCAGACATTTTGCCTGCATCATCATAACTTCTGGTGTAGTTAAAGACCTAATTCAGAACAGCCACTTCTTGAAACAACAGGATATTTTAAATTAATTTTAATATCTTTTAAATGAAAGTCATAAAGAAAGCATAATTTTTTTTTCACTTGAATTTTTTTTTCCTTTTTTTTTTCCTCTTGTATTTACAAGGTAGGCTCTGCCAGCACCTTTACATGTAAATAGACATTACCAGGAAGTACCTGCAGACAAATGAGAAGGCAGTTTTATGAAAGACATCAATAACACAAAGAGATTGAACTGAATAACTTACAAGGAAGGATAATCTACCAGCCTATGCATATTTTGACTGAATACTGAGCCAGAAGGCTGTGATAATTTTCTCTATGTATGTGGAGGCTGTAAACATCATGAATAAAGGGAATAACTAAGGAAAAAAAATATCTTTAAAGACTGAAGAATGGGAAAAGCATCCTGGGCATGAGCATGATTAAGGAATGAATTACTAATCACAGGGAAGCAGCGAGAGTTTAACGCTGGATAACGCACTGCAGAGACTTACAGAGAACAGCTCTGCAATGGCAGGATATCCACTACCTGAGTGTGGCTTTTTCTTAATTCTATTATTCCACTGCATTAATGACAACAGCAGTGCAACAGCAAATTCCACAGAACTTTACCCAAGTGTAATTCAACAAGGGTGGTGGGTTTTTCTTTTGGTTGTGTTATTTTTTTTGTGAGGCTTTTTTTTTTTTCCCATCTTGGTTTTAGGTTTGTTTGGTGGTTGTTGTTGTTTTACAAATAAAAAACAAAATTCATCTGCTTTACTTCCTAACCCGTGGCACTTTTTCAATAGGGTATTATTAGTACTTGAGAATTCTACTAGTTGATTAGTTTTGGCAAACTCATTAATTTAATTTTAAATATGTTCATTATTTCATGGGGAAAAAAGAAACCCAAACCCAACAATTAAAGATTATTTTCATTCAAAACCTGTAAATGCATCAAAGCTATTTCTTTGATGAGACACTGATGGCACTGGCAAGAAGAGTACACACCTCGAAGAAAACACTGCCTGATGCAAGCATTTTAGAAACCAAAGAGGAGGAAATAGAGGGGGGAAGGTACCTTCTTAATGGTTTCCAACATCGATCGTCCTCCTTGCCAGGGTTTGGAGTTCTTCCTGATGCAGGTGAGGCTGGCCATGCTGTGCCACTTCCTGTCCTCCAGCTTCTTGTGAAAGGCGTTTGCCAGCAGGAGGACAGTGTCGTATATATACAGGTTGGAAATCTGCAAAGCCACCAAAAGGGGAGAATTAGCATTGTTATTATCAGTGGTTGTCTTCAGCCAGCAGCCCAAATGTGTAATTTGTTTTGCCTCACCCAGAATCCTCTGCTAATTAAATTCAATGAATTATTTGGTACTAAGAAGGAATTCTTTAGAGTCAAATATTCCTATCTTTGGTTCTGGTAAGAACTGCAGCTTGGGGCTGTTATGCTACAAGTGCTTTGCACCAACAAATTACACACGTGTGAAGTACAGGCACAGCTCCACTTGCAGGATTGAAAAGCCCAACTCATGAACATAAACAGATTCCATTTGCTTTTAACCAGTTGCCTGCGTCTTTCAATTTTTCAATCACCAGATATTTGGACAGCATTGAACCATCTTCAACAGTTCTTTTAAAAACCAGAAATTCTTAATGTAAAAGGTATAATTTCAATGTGGTTTTTTGTTTGCTTGTTGTTGTTGTGTTTTTTTGTGTGTTTTGTTTGTTTTTGTTTGGTTGGTTTTTTGTTTTTGCTTTGTGTTTTTTTATCCTGCCCCCGATTTTTGCAGTCAATTCTGATGGAGGCAACTTCTGCAATGAAATATGACCTGATTAAATCTTTCTCAGTGTGCAGCTGCATGTCAATTCTGTAATTTGTAGTCTTTCTTGTCAGAGTATTTGGCAAGGGCTGTTAATTCCTCGCGGGGCAAAACTCTGAGTAAATGTGCGTGTCTTTCACTGGGAGCACTGTTACACACAAACTGGGTGAGGAACTTCCAGTTTGGCATCAGAGAGAGAACAGCTGAACTCAAGAAAAGAATTTACTCACGTGCCTGTTCCACTTACCCATGTACTCTACCTACATATGTACTTTTCAATCCCCACACTACAAAGTCAGCTGTGAAAGATACAGAAGCTCAGAATTCACGGAGACTTCTGAAACAAGTGATTCACAAAATAGCTTTATTTCAGTCATTTCTGTCCTCAAATGGCAGGAACGCTTGTCACTAATGGCATCAAGAAGAGAAATCTCAGCTCTCCTGAACAGAGCTTGGTGGGAAGAGACACGATGTTCACGAAAGAGAAGAACCTTTGGGAATATTATTTTTAAATAACCTATTGGTCATTTGAAGTCATAGGGCCTAAAGTCATTGAGGGAAACTCAGCTGCACTATGAAGGGGGCTGTGGAGCGTTCCTCCTGCCTGAACACAAATTAGCCAGCAGCAATTTGCTAACTGAGGCGAGGTTGCTGGGGTTTTTTTTTTCCTCCATCAGTCACAGAGAAGTCAAAAGACGTTTCCCAGACTTGTGGAATATGTTGACTGCTCTGTGTAAGAGTTTCTCCATACAGATGGTCTGCTCAAAACCTTAAAAGGAGGAAGCTTCCACTAGGAAAGGATGCCAGCTTTGTGGAGAATGCCCCTGGTTTGCCTCTTAAAAATATCCAAAGACCAGGAAAATCCTGCAGTTCTCCCTACCTTGCCACAATTTCCTGGGGCATTTTGCCTTCCACATTTTATTGAAGGAGATCTAATGCTCTGCTGTCTTCCCTGCTGATAAACTCCTGGGATCCCCTACTGCCTTTACTCCTCACTGTTAGTACTGCAAATGCATAGAACTCCTGGTCTTTATTTTCCTTTCCCTTTAAATGACAGTGACCCTCAACTCCCTCTTTCTGGAAGATGTTTCTTTATTCCTACTTGAGCTTCTCCCGTGACTCCAGTGGCTGTGAACATTTCCATTTCAGTATTCAGCCGGGAACTAATTTGCTTTCCACAGCTGCAGAGGCCAGGCACGACAGGATGAAACGCATGGGCTGAGGAGCTGGGTTCAGATTAATCAGGAGTTTTTAAAATAACCTGGATGATTTGTCTGTGTATTGTAAGCCTACAAAGAATTCAAAGCATTTGAGCTAAAACCATATTTCCCCAAAGAAGTCAGCATGACAGGGACATTCATTTGAGGGGGAGAAAAGGAATTATGACTATGCTCTGAAGCAAGTTTATTTTACATAAGCCTTTGCTAAAGGGAAAAAAAAAACCCATAACCTCTAGAGAGTAGAGACAATAAGGTCGCTAATGAGACTAAATTGGTACATGAAGGGCTACAGATGCCAAGTCATCATTTCCCAACAAAGTGACATTGCTTTCAAGGTAGCTTCCATAACCTAATAGCGTGGGGACAGAAGACTGTTGTCACAGTTCATAAGGAAGGATGCACTCACTAATCTAAGAGTAATATAGCTGGGCTTTCATCAAGTATTAACAGGGCCCAGGAGTGCAGAGTTCAGCAATTATTAAGCACTGTTATCCTTTCACTAATAGTTCAGTTTAACATGGTTAACATATCAGTGACTGATAACACAATGTAAAGACACGACGACTAATTTCTGCTTCCAAAAAATCACCCTTCCTTCAGAAGAATCACCCTTTCTGCTTCTCAAAATCACGCCTGGCACTACCAGGCGCATGACTCATGAGCAACTGTCCTGATGCACAGAGTGGGGCTGTAACTTAAAGTCACTTTACGTTTTTATTCATGTCCCATGTAAATTTACAGGGACATTTATTGTACCACCTGGTACCCATTATTGATCCTGTATTTATTCCAAGTAACTTAAGACTAATGGCTGGACGCTTGCATTACCAAGCAGTATCTAAATGCATACTCTCCTGTTGACTTAATTCAAAATTCAGATGTGGTTTCCTTGATCCAGGGTGTAGAAGAAAGGTATTTAGCCATCAGATTAATGATGAGTGATAAATGTGGAATAACGGTGTTTATTTTATGTCTACTTAGATTATTGCACACAGTTTTTAGCCAAAAAAAGTTATGGTACTAAAAACTTCTGTGAATCTAGATTTGAACTTCCTGCCTCCAAACAGACACAAATTTATAGAAGTTGATGTTTTGACCAGGACGATCCCAGAGACACAATGAGAGATCTTCACCCAAATATCTTCCAGTGTTTTAATAAAAATGCTGAAAAAAATTAATTATTCAGACACACTTTAGGGGGAGTAATTCAGAAAGAAATAAAGAAATCCATCCTTATAATTTCCAGAGAATATTTCTGATTTGTCACACTTGGATGGCACAAAAAAAAACCAAACCATGAGAAATTTTAATTTATAAACTGTTCCAATTCCCCACTGGAATAGAAGTTAATTTATAATATTGTTGGGGAGCACAGAGAAACAACGAACAAATCCCACAGCTACTTATAGGTCTGTGCATCATAGGAAGACACGGGGGAAATGGTGTCAGAGTTTTTCTTCCCTGAAGTTTTAGTGTTGTCTCATTTAGCTGCTAACGAAGAGCAGCCATCTCAGGGAAAGCATGAGAAGAGCAACTCAACTGTGCAGAACAGCTCAACCAGTCAAGCTCCCATCACTGCTTTGAAATAAAATGTTTTGAAAGCTTTCAAGAGAAATATTACAGCTCTCCAAACCATAGGTTGATCAAGAAGCACAGTTTAAGGTACAAGGTCCAATCTGATACATGAAATGGAATCTGCCAATTTGTAGAGAGGAAACCTGGATTTCAGTAACTCTTCTTTCCTAGAGTCAGCTCACTGCTGAAGTGAAAATGAAATGAAAGTGAAGAGAAAAATAATCAAAACATGATGCTTCCCATCAATACACGACTCTTGTTTTCCGCCTTGCTCTAGTTAGACACTTTGTTCATGAAAACTGCTCTTTATTTAAATAATCTCTAGCTGCTGCCTGTAATCACACCCGCAGTTTGTACGCATTATCCACTGACTTCCAAAGCTCCCCCCATGACCACGCTGCCATAACAGCAGAACCTAAAGCATTCTCACCATTCCTAAACGGCTCTTAGAGATACTCTGGGCATCTACCGACCTTACACAGCCCTGCCTATTTTAAGCACTAACAAGATCACCAAACAATGTGCTAAAGCCAAAGTTTTCCACATCAGCACAGCTTACTGGCTGCTTTGGGAACAATCAGCAAGGCAAAGGCTCTTACAGCTAACCTGAAACAGGGCAAGACCCGTCACACTTCTCCTCCTTTCCCCCTTACATGTTTCCATTTTAAGCAAGGACACTCTTCAACACCTCCTCATTTCTCCCCTCTTGTTTTCGCTCACTCCTTCCTTTCAGCATCACAGCTCTCTGCTGCTAAGTCAGCTATGCTCCTCCTGCACCGCTGCCAATTCAGTCACCCTTCCACAACTTCATAAATGACCATGCAAAAAAAAAAATCCAAAAGTAAAATCGACATCTTCAGCCAGCTTCACACTCCTGATTTGCCATAGCTTTGTCACCCTGAAACCTAACCAGAGATATGGGAGAGAGAAAGGACTTGCTCTTGGAAAGCACTGTGCAAAGTCAGGACAGTGACCGTGATCCTGCTGCTGATTCTGCGTGGTAGGAAGGCTCTTAGAGTTTAATAGTGATGTGTAGCTAACAACACTGAAAAGGCAGCCTCTTTGGAACACGGGCATACATTTAGATGTGTACACTTGGAACAGATGATGGGGATGCTCCCCAGGAAGGCTTTCCTACTGACAACACATCTGGGGTGTAGAAAACACGGCAGCTCAGAAGACATTGTCTATGAGGAGGAAATTCTTCTCGGCGAGAAGACAAAAAATAAAGCTTAGCTGAGCAACAAAACAAATACCCCACTGCCTGGAGATCAGGGGGGTTATTTTGACTTTTTTCTCAACTGCTGTGGAACAGGAGAATTGTTCTGCTCACGCTCACCCCCTGCCCAAGTATTTTCCTGTCATGCCATAAGGCATTAAACTAAATATCATAGAGGATGTGAAAAATAAACACCAAATTACACTAAGCTCCTGCAGGAAAACCTTGATCTAGACAGTTCCCAGGTGGGAGTAGGCTGGTATATGAAGTACCTCCATGCTCTGGGAGAAAGGGTCCTTCGGATCACACAGTGATGAAGATATTCTGTGGTTGCCACGGAAACAGCGCTGACTTATGTTTTGGGGGACTGGAAATGTCTGTCGGATAATTGTTAACCGTCCAATTGACCTTCTCACCAGCTCCTGCACATCCACATCATTTATTTCCTGCAAGATAACACAAGGGAGAGAATATGCATAAAAGTTAAAATACAGCGATGTTACCACCACAGTATGAACAAAAAAATAAACTGAGAAGGCCAAGAGGTGTGTGATTGCTACATGGCTGTTGCTGAGCTCGGCCACAGCCTCAGAAGGCAATTATGCATGCTCATTAAAACAACTGCCACGCCACCCTCACAATAACTGCAGAAGCTGAAAGCAGACCGTGCCCAAACCTCACAGAGTCGTAGATATAACTGGGCCTCGTTCTTTCATTTTGGGTTTTCTCTCCCTCTCCTTTTACCTTCCATCTTTTACTTCAACGTGTGTCAGAGCATCCTTGGCAGATAAGGTGTAAATCAGTAGGAGGTCACACCCTGACGTGTTTCTGAGTGTAGCATTGCTTAGGAGCTCTGAAGGTACAATTATCCAGGCCTTAAATACTCATTTCCCTGGAACAGACTATCAAGATCCTACAAACTCTGTGCAAGTTAGCAAATATCATTTACCAAAAGGGTAAGAAAAGATGCATTAGAGCATTCTAGGTGTGCATGTGCTTGTTTACAGCAAGACCTCATTTAAAACCAACTTTTAACTCCATAGGGTACCCATTAAGGAAAGGCTTACAGCTCAACACTCAGCTCTATGGACACGCACTTTCAAGGAAAAAATAACTCAGTAAATACATCAGCATGTGAAATATTAAGCTTAAAATATTAACTTTAAGGCAGGTTAAGGAAACCAGAAAACATTTCTTTACAGAGGATAACCTCCTGCAGTTGGGGAACGTGGTGTTTTACACCACTGAGTGAGGAGCCCCTTGGGGAACGTGGCGTGAGAGGAGCGTGGACTCACAAGCAACAGCAGCTGACTCCAACCTTCACATAATAACCTGAATTTTAGTTAAACACAGTCTTTTTCTGACAACTCCAACAGGGTCAAGCTGGCAGCTTTCAAGGCAATTCTGTGTCTGTGCTTTGCTGTAAAGCAAGAGAAATAATCTACAAAATTGCTCAGTCTTTTTAACTAGGATCTGGTTTTCATCATGCTGAACAGTTTGTCCATAATCTGTCTTCATGACAGAGGCTGATGCTCCGAATTTTCTAGACATTTAAATTTGTCAATACCCCCCCAGCCAGGGAGGTGCATGCGGAGCTCCTGTTAGCAGCCTGTATTTAAAATACCCTTGAATACACTCACAGTTTCTACACAAATTCTCATTCGTTCATTTACAGCTTTCCATTTTTTAAAGGCTACAGGATCTCTGCACCTCTTACCAAACACCATCACCTCTTTTGCCCCCAGCTTCCTGATCTAGATCCGTAATCAAGAACTGGGGAGATAGCAGGAGATAAACTTGAACTCAAATTACAGAGTCTTTCTGAAAAAGCAGCTCTTTAAATGTTAAGACAACTATCCTGACCATTTTTGGCTTTTTCTATGGAGCTTCAGTTAACATTCTTTAAATAAATCATTTTGAAGCAACTTCTTCAGAAATACTGGTATTTGTTTAGTTCCTTTAAATTCGGGAAGAAAAATACATGAGATGTAAATTTTAACTTCTACTCTCTGAACTACAGTAAAAGTATTTTATTCTTCTTCACAGATTGTCGTATTTTCTGAATTCATCTGTTATTAAAGTTCTTTATGAAATATAGATTCTTCTGCAAACAAAAATAACACATGGCATCAGCTGTGTGCAGTGTAATATCTTGCATTTCTGGTCGATTAATTCTTAATGTACCACAGATAATGGTTTCTCTCAGCTTAAGATGCCATCTTTTCATTTTGTCTGTATCATTTCACTAACTGCAAGGTTAAAAAAAAAACCAACCCACAAACCTGTTTTAGCAAAATGCATTTTTGTTTTGTTTTTAATAATAATTTAAATATAATCAGAAAGGAGAACTCATCTTGCTTTTGAACCGTATCCCATCCCAGAGGATTCAACCAAAAAGTTTGCCTGCTTTCCTTACACACGGGGCCCAAACTGTAACAGCAAGGCCATTAGACTTCTAATTACATAAAACCTGATACCTGCCTGGCCATGGTGTATTGCTAAATAATATTTTAAGAGATTTTGACTTTCAGTGTCTCAAACATTTATCTTTTCTGCCTCAAAGTGTATTTATTTTTTCTGTATACAGCATTTTTTGGTGCATTTTGAATTAGAGTGTTCTCATTTTACCCTTTAGGTCACTACCTCATAATTTGGTACATCACCTGGGAGCTAACAACAGAATCCAAACACCAAAGAGATTTCTGCGTGGTTGCCAAGGAGGTATATACATAAATAGATTAATGACAGCTATTATTGAAAATGCTCTGAATTCCGCTGATTAAATCACAAATACAGATTTTAGGTTAACAACAAAGCAATGCCATGCAAACCCAGATTCAACTCCAGCCATTTGCCGTATACTTCTTTGTCATTTTTTTAATACTTGGCATTGACTGAGTGATGAGCCTTTCATACAATGACTCTCCAATATCATCTCGCATTCTTGAATTTTGGATCTGACTTAAGAAAACTATATAAAGCAGCTATTGTATGAAAGGAAACAATTTTCATTTGCACTTCAAAGGAGGATACAGTACAATGATGTAAGGATGGCAGATGATCTGTTATACAAGCATCAAATGTCAAAAAAATTACCGAGTTGGCCAAGTTGAACAGAGCTGGCACCTGTATCAGTTTAGGGTAGGGTACATGGGGTGGGTTCTTGTGAAAAACCAGAAGTTCCATCTATAGATGCAAACCTCTCTTTTGTTCGTCTGAGCTTGGAGCAAAGGGGAGGTTGTCCCAACTCAAATGGAATAAGGATAAAATTAGATGTGTATTTAATCTGAGTAGGCAAATAAATATGAAAATCAATGCTATTTTAAATTAATAGATCATTACAGATGAACGAGGAAAAAGGAAGTGAAAAGATTCACCTTGACACATCAGGCAGTGACTCCAGTGGGAGGCAAGACAAAATACTGGACATTTGCATTCAGCTTTGTCTCCTTATTTTACCACAAGCAACCTAGCAGAGGCTATTTACCACAGGGCAACTGCACCATGGTGAGAGACATGGAGGGAAAGAATTTATTCACATGCCCCTGTAATAAACACCAAACAACGGCAGCAATACCTTTTCTTACGGAACCATCTTAACTTTGGCCTGAGAAGATGATTCCAGTATCCACCGTATACTGGACGTGCCCCGTTGCCCAGTGCAAGCCGTGTCTTCAGCAAATCCTTTGTGACACTCACAGAGGGGAGTGTTTCTTCCTCCTCTGAAAGCCAGCAGCAGTGAGCAGGGGGCAGAAGGGGAAAGGGTGACCACTGCACACCCCCTTGCAGCCTCCAGGCTGCCATCGCCCGTGCCAGGGGACACTTGTGCTGTGCCATTCCTGAATTTCTCAGCACTTCCCAAAGAGGGGGAGTGGAGGGGGAAGGATTAATCAGATGGAGCTCCAAGACAAGGGAGATCCTGAACTGCATAATCATTTGCTCCATTATACCTCCCTTCGGTTTCTTAGGTTCTGGGGAGGATGATGAACAAAAGAAAATTGATAGGACAAGCAGAAATCAATTTTTAGCTTTCACAGAGGAAAAAAAAAAACCCAGCTTGAAGAGAGCAGGGCCAAGTCAGTCTGTCCAATGGCGCTCACCTACCTGAAAAAAGAGCTGGCAGCTTTGTTGCTGACCTGTACCATTTCACACCTGACCTGCTGCCACCAGGGGAAAATTTAAGGGTTCAAATCAACCTCTAATGCTACTATTACTCAATTATCCGTATTAAAATGAAAAATAACGTGAACTTCTGTACCTGAACTGTGGTTTTAGGACCTGATCTAGCTGCTTAATCT
The DNA here is from genome assembly GCA_027560015.1 of Chloroceryle amazona. Lineage (NCBI taxonomy): Eukaryota > Metazoa > Chordata > Aves > Coraciiformes > Cerylidae > Chloroceryle > Chloroceryle amazona. The sequence continues at coordinate 92,502 of JANHFX010020484.1, read as the reverse complement.
TAAAACATAATCTTATTCCATACACTGTTCTTTAAAAGATTTTTTTTCCTTCTTTCCTCAGAGGAGTTTGTTCCAGACACTGATGTCTCTGGTAGTTAAAACTTTCTACTAACTTTTGCCCTCAATTAATTCATGGGCAATTTGAACTCATTTGCTCTTGTGCCAACCTTGTCCTCGTCCTCTAGCCCTTGACAATGATGCATTTATTCACACTCTCTATGTGTTTATAAACAGAGAGCACATCCTCTTTCAGTTTTGCATATCCTCTTTTGTTTTCATGGGCTAATCAAGCCAAACCTTTCAGTCTCTTCTCACACAAATCAGCTTTTTTGTGCACCCAGTCCATTCCAGTTTTAATAGAGGCAGTCATAATGGTGTGCATTACTGCAGATGAAATCTAACCAATCCTTTGTACAGTGGCATTAATATTTTCACCTCCTGTACAACCAGTTACTGTAGGCAGTGGAAAGTGGTTTGGTCTGTCCTTGAGTGAACAATAGTAATAGAAAACTGGTAGCAGCCTTGGGCATAGTAAGAGGACCCCAAATGTTTTAACAAAATAAAATTATTGAGAGAGACATGGATTTAAAATAATAAAAGGACATTCCTTCCAATTAAGAAGAGCAAAAGAAACTAAAGTGCTGAAAATCATACAAATGCCCCTTCTTCGGTTCCGCTAAATAAACTCCAAGCTTACTGTACACTTGTGATTTGAGAGTCAGAGAAGGAATATAATTTTACTGTTCTGGGCTTTTGGTGAGGCTATATTTACTATTGTGGAGAGGTAAAGAAGCAAGCTGAGACAGAGGGAGAGTGTGAGAAATCCATTCTCACATCTCGCTAAGGCATATCTGATCACGACTACGCTGAAATCTATGACTCCTGCAAATTTTAAATAAAGAATTGCACCATCTGCTTTAAGGCCCTGAAGAAAGCAGAACATTTATTTGGAGAGCGTTTCCTCAGCTGACTGCACTGATCAGAAGGGATTGGTGTTATTTGCAAAGGACTAATACAATGTATATTTTAGCCAATGATGAATCCTTTTGTTTTCTGGGGACGGTGCCGCTCCTGCCACACGTGCATTTCCAGGGTGATCTTCAGGCAATTTGCTGTATTACATAAGCCAGCAACTAACGGGACAATGGAAATTAAGGAACTTTTTCCAGGCATTACAGCATTTAAAGCGAGCAATTAAAATAGCAGATGTCACCTCACAAAGCCTAAGCAGATTCCCCATCACAGAACTGAAGGTGGCATTTCCCTTTGTATTACTACGCTCGGCACGAGTGCTGCATCCCCTTGGCACAGCGGTGGAGGAGGAAAGACAATTCCATCTTATTTTGGTATCTGAATGCAAAGGAATTATTTGAATCGTGTGGATTTTGCAGAAGAATGCATTCCCACTGTAGTAGATGATCTTGGCATTTTAATTTAGGGAAGCCAGAGAGGCAGTGTTAAGGTTACTTCGATGACAGCCTCACTCAGCCAATAAAGGCACACAAACCCCCGTTGTCACACCTAAAAACAACTGCATTGTTCAATGTGTTACACGCAAAGCTTCTCCAAATACAGCCTTGTCATATTTTAGCTGACAAGTGTCCATGGAAGAACCTTTTTCACAGCTTTAGAATAGGATGTTGATTTAAATTCCTTTCTTTTTTTCTCCTCCGTGACAATTCATATATGACCTGATGCAGAAGTCCACCACAAAGCCTCTCACTAATATCAATAGGTTTGGGTATCAGTTATGACTGAATTCTAGGGGAAATCTTAAAGCCAAGGGAAATACAGATTTTTTTATTATTGTTTTATAATAACCATTGAAATATAATCAAAACACGAGCACTCCACCAGAATTACACACAAACAAAAGACCTTAAAAAGATCTTCTAAAAACAGTCAGCTCAAGTCAAATGTGAAATCTCAAGATACTCAGGAGGAAAGGATTGTTCTTGCATTTTCTTTTCCATTTATTCATCAAGGACTTCTGTTTAAAACGGGCAAGAGAAAACAGCAAAGTCCAAGAACTTGTCATTCTGTTTTTATCAACCAACATCCACTCCCCCAGCATGCCCGGACTTTGTTGCAGCTACTGCTTCCTGTTGGCATAGTCAAGACCAGCAGGAATATTGTCAGTAAGCCTGAAAAAGGGATTCATGGTCCACAGCAATGTTTACTTGACAGTTACCTCATTTATAATGATCCAGTGACAGTCAAAAGCAACCAAATTAGTCTCCACGACCTGAAACAGAGAACAAACCAGCTATCAGTCATCTTGCTTGTGAAAGCCAGAAAAAAAATTAATGGATGCTCTCTGCAAATGATGAAAACCGAAGCACACGCTCTCAAAGACCTTTGTTATTCAACTGAGGATAGAGAACCTTTAGCAAAATTCTGCAGCAGCATTTGTGCTCTTGTGTGACTGGCGAATTAAACTTGGAAAAGACATTTCATTGCCGGCCCACAGGAAAGAGTATGGTTCAGTTGACTGAAGAGAAAATGAAATAGCTTTTGCCTTAATACTGTGTGTGGACAGGGAGCAACAGATAGAAAGGCAGAAAATGAGTACCAAATAACTTCTGTCAGATGTCTGCAGCTCCTGCCTCTAAGCGCTTCCCAGTGTGCACCTTCCCTGGAAGGCTGTCCAACAACCCCCCCCACGGCCTGGGGTCCAGAGAAACACAAAGAGCAGGGAGGCAAGGGTTGTCCTGACGGGGGTAGGGGTGTCCCAGGGACAGTGAATGATGGCCTGTCCCCAGCCAGTGTCCATGCACAGAGGGTTTCTTTCCCACACATCTTTTGTCAGCTGGAAGTTATTCCAGGACCTGCCTCCATGCTGGACTGAAAATGCACTTCCTAGCTCAGCTTTCACTCTGCCCTGTCCTTTTCCTCCATGAATCCACTGCTTTTGTGGTGAGTCTTTGATTCACTTTTACAGCAGAACCAAAGATGGGAAAAAATACTTTTGGTTGGTATTCCTTAGCTAGGAGAAAATCAACAGGAGGGAGGCCAGAAGCAAACTATGGAAAAGTGTAGACACCTTTACTTCACTTTTTTTGTTCCCCTGGAAAAAAAAGCCAGAGGATCAGTATATGAACTGACTTCTTATTTGAAGTTCTCACAGCACCAGTAAGAAATGAGGGGAAATTAAAGCTATAGCTGCTGATGTGCCCCTGGGATATTTCAGTACTAGTAGCAGTAGGAATCAGGGTGCTCACTTCCTATGGAATTCAGACTCACTACTCATTCTCTGTACATTTGGTCATGTTGATTTGACATTTTCTAGCATTCTCCACAGCAGGCAGCCCCACGGCACATGTACAGGACCAGGATACAAACAGAATAACTGATGGGGGGCATCCCAACAAGCCCAGCCAGGATGCTTGAACTGGAGCATGGCTACTCCAGTCAGATCTTTCCTATCAAACCAGATGGAAGACAAAACACATCCAGGAAGAGAGAAAGGTTAAAAAAGGCAGAATAGTAGCAAAGTTCTCAGTGGAGCATTTGCTGCTTATATAAAGTTGGCAAGCATAGAAAGTTTATGCCATTTATACCATAAGCAATGCCATTTAAATTTTCCATAGGACAAAACAAATCAACACCTTACTGAAGCAGAAACAATTCTGCTAGTCAATCTGCTTGCATTTCTGCTGAAAGCAAGCAGAATCATGGCGTGGCTTCATTTTCTTATGTTTCCCTAAAAAAAAAAAAGCAAAAGCAGCACATCTGATGTATTTTCTGGTTCCTTGTCAGATTCTTTCCAACCTTGTCCCTCCTAACTCCTGTGTCCAGGATGTCCCACCGGGAATGCCTGTGCCCTGTCCTAACTGCTCAGCTCAAGATGAGGTCTCCTGAGGTTCCCGTGGCTGCGAGGCAGGCTGCCAGAAAGACGCCCTCCGAGTCAAGGCTGCCAGGGGTGTCAGAGGAATGACAATGATAATTATGTTCCACAGAGGACTCCTAAGCTCTTTCTCCACTTCAGACTGGCAGCCAACTGAAACTGCAGAATGAAGGAATCCACAAAATGAAAACTCACATTTTCTGTCCAGTTTTCACTAGCACAGTAACAACGGGGTTGATCACTTTGTGCCTGAAGCTTCGGCTGATCAGATTTTAATGGACTTTATCTTCCATTAAAGCTTTGGTTTCAGTTCGTTTGGTTTCTTTACACATACTTGGTTCTGTGCACCTACTCTGCCCAGGCTCTCAAACTGCAATCAGACAGGGTCTTTTCAACAGCCCATGGTCACTGTTTTTATTGTGTACACCTCACAGAGCAGAGTCTAGAAGACTCACTGGTCTCACAAGTCACTCTTCCTACAGCTCAAGCTACCTGTGACAGATCGACACACAACTTGCAGATAATAAGATGAAATGCATTCTTTTTTTTAGTTGTGGTTGAAATTCCTTAGCAGAAAGATCATGTTTTATCCATTAAAGTTTATGCATTCATCAGTCTACTTAATATTAAAGCTGTTTTCAAAAAGCTCATGTCAAATCCAGATGACCTTGTAATGCACTCAGAGACAAGCTAATATATTCTAAGGTTAGGTGGGCTATGAATAGCCCCTAATTTAAGAATTCACTTTTCCTTTCCGTCTGCCAGAAGCTGTTTTCTGGCATTTTCCTCAGCCCATCCACCCAAAGCTTGTTCTACATTGACAGTGGTTGCTTAAAAAGATGACCGTTTTCCAGAAAATAAATACAATGCTATGTAAAGCTTCGGTTCTGATGCTTGAAGAAAAAGGTTGTTCAACCCTAAAGTTTCCTTCAAACACTACCAGTCACCATATGCATAGTCTCACAGGCAGAAGATTCTCTTGATCAGCAGTTATTAAGCAGTTGTTTACAAGTCTGAGATTTTATTACACCAGCCCAAATAAATAACTAAAAATATCTAAAGCCAGCACCAACACAACCTGGATCCAATTATCTGCCAGTACAACAGTCATTACCTGGACACAGCAAGCCTCTCCGTCCTGACACGGTGTTCTGCAATGCCCTTCTCTAGCTACTGAGTCTGCTGCTTTGTTTACCTAAAAAAGCCCCTGCATTTTCAATTGGTAGGGAGGGTAACAAATAAGATGAAAGTAAAAAAATAAACCACACACCAAAATAGCAAGGCTGGTTCTGTTTAAAACCGATCATCACCTAAAAGCACATATAACACGGCTCCAACAGAAGTATATAAAGCAGTTGTCTATGACTAATATGCTCAGAAAGTTAAACCACACATTCATTATCTCAGTGATGATCTTCCCCTGGTTGAAATTCACATCTGCATGCCTCTCAAGTGAGCTGGCATGAACTTGTGTTCTGTGCCAGGGGATAATGAATGTACAAAATAACGCTTGCAAAGGCATACGGGCAGTAATGAAAAAGAATCTGATCTCCCGTATATTAGAGGTAATAGAACAATTTGATGGGGGTGTGTAGGAAGCAGGGGTTTCAAGACCCCAAGCACCTGAATACAATGCAAGTTTCAGATCCATCTGCTGGCTGTGTGACAGGAAGCAGCGCTGTGCACTCCTGAAAGGCAAGGGACAGATTGGAAATTTCCATACAAGACAGAAGGCAGGTGAACGTGTTGTTTATGCAGCTCACCTCTTCAGGTAAAACTGAGAAAAACTAGCGTGTGCATTCATAATGAGGGCTGAATACCAAAATCCTACACAGAGGCTGAACGGAGGAGAGCTGACCCTTTCCAAAACAAAGGAAATCAAGCACATATTTGACAAATTCCCTTTTCACGCTTTCTCTGGGGAAAATGGTACAAGAATTCAGCTGTGGGTTACTGAACACACAGAAGGCACGCTCAATGCAGCAAGCTCTCGAAAACTAAACATAGCTGCCAGCTGGGAGAGTATTAGGACACAGTATCATATATGCCTACCCTGTTCTTATTGCTCCCTCAGGCATTCTCTTGCAGACACCTTTGAAGATAAGACACTGAAAGAGTCTTTGGTCTAACCCAAGATGGCTGCTTTTGTGCTTCCAGTATATTTACCTTTCTTAACTGCGATGCATCGTACTAGCAGCAGCTGAAAGAAGTGGAAATACATTCTATATCCACTGCCGTGCAGTGCAGACTGGGATTATCTCCTGAAAGGGTGCATATTTGAAAGAGCACTGCACGCAGCATCCTGTGCTGTTGGGATGGCACTTCTGCCGTGCACCGCTTGTCTCCACTGTGCAGGAACATCCACAAGCAGGTGGAACTCCAGTGCAAACTGGGGAGCTGCATCCTTGCAGTCTAATGCCCGCAGCAGCTCGCACAACTAAACTGGTGTCAGAGAAAAGCAGAGGACAGCCAGGATAGCCAACAACGTCAGCGAATGGTTTTCCTGAGCTCGGGGTTCTCTCATCTATAGGCTGCATTCAGTAATTCTGCCGTATCACGTAACTCTCCGTTAAGAACCAGAGCAGCAAGTAGGCAGGCCCATTCTGAATGAGGCTTCATGAAACTGTGGAAAAACTGAAATAGAAATGAACTCTACCCACTCAACCACTGCTCAGACTGAGTTTACACTGGAGTATTTGAAAACATTGTGTCATCAGTTGCATAAATCCTGCAGCAAAGGGTGCAGCCCGTCAAACACGCAATGCCACTCATGCACAGTCACAGAAATCCACAGCAATAGCTGTAAAAGATCATTCTTAACATCTTTGTAACTGTAGAAATGGGTTCATGTCAAACTCCAGCAGTTCTCCTAACACCCTATTAAAATAAATCAGACTTCTGCTTCATGAGGAAGGTGCTCCACTTAGCCAAACATGGGTGCTACTGAACCGAGGAGCAGGAACATGGATGAAGCAGAAAATCATTTTCTTTTTCTAAAGAATTCAACTACACACCAAGGGAGATTTTGCAGAGAGCAGGAAAAATGCTGTCAAGAAGAGAAGTGATGAGCAAGGACAAACCATCTGTCATTGGCAGTAACTCCAGAACTTCTGAATCTTTGGAAGAGCCTGTCAATTTATCACAACTATTTCTATTGTTCATGCTCAAACCTTCCAATGGGCTAAATGCAAGACAATCTACAGCAAATAAAGCAGTAGAAGTGCCAGCATGAAAGCTCTTCACATGTGCAATAAGAAGCAAAAAAGCCAAATAGCTTCCCAACAAAAAGTGCACGTAATTGAATGGAAAACGGCAGAAAGAGTTCTTTATATCTCTTCCTCCCACAGGTATGGTCCCACAGGAGTGGGTCAAAACTACAAGATACCTTTCATCCCTACACACAGGCAACAAGTTGGACAAGCCTTGCAAACATCTAATGAGCAGGAACGTTACGCGTATGAAAAGCTCCATACAGAATCCACCCATCTCGAGTATCTCCCGTTGGAATCACAGGGGAGAGCTCCTGGGCTTCAGTTTTACTTTTGCTACAGCTGGGACTGCTCTACAAGCCACCTAGATGCCACAACTGGTTTCTCAAAATGCTGAAGAAAAGTTTCCAACTAGAGCTGGCCTTCCCATTTATTTTCTGCTCCTCCAGAAGCTGTGGCAGTGGCCATGGGTGCCCTTTCTGCTGCAGCACCGCTGAGCAAACCCTGTGTTCCATTTGATGGTTTGCAAAAGCCAACAGATGGCATGGCATAATCCCTTGTTTTGGAAATGGCTGGTATTGAAATAATTTAGGAAGCGATTTAGAAAGTTAATTTTCCCAAGAGTTGAGCTGGGACACAAACTCCCTGCTAACCTGTTCCAAGCATCTTCTGTCTACAATATGTCCCATTTATAGGATCTCGTAATCTCAACTGCACTCTTCCAGCTGGAAGACTGGTAAAGTGCTTTCATCCAAACCCACTCACTTTGCTCCTCTGTCCTCTCGTAGACCAATCTCTTGGAGTGACCACTGCTGGTTTACAGGTGAATAAACACCTCGACCTCATTTTCTCACCCAGGGACACAGCAATTTGCTGGTCACTAATATGATAAAAACCAAGCTTCCTGTACATATATGAGAGACAGGAACCCACCCCAACACCCCTCAAAAAGCCACAAACTAAAACTCAAGCACTAACAGATGAAGTCAGAAACCATTTCTTAATGTTTCCTTTAAGTGATGGGATTTGTCCAGTTTGGGCACCCAGAGCAGCCTCCCGCAGCGCAGATGGCTCCTCGAGCAGTGGTATGCAAAGCAAAATATGCCAGTTAAAGCTTGTTAAACAGCAATGGACAGGTAGGACTAAGAAAATCAGGTGATAAACTGAAGACTCTTAACTGATCTGAAGTTTGGAAAGGTCACAGGATTGTACTGTTCAGCATGTTTTGCTATGTCAAACCTGCAGGACTTGCATGGAAATCCTGAGCTTGTCTCCAAGTTACTATTTCCCACTCACTTTCTCCCCCCCCTTTTTCTTTTTTTATTTCCATCTAGCTTCTAGTTCATTAAACCACCACCATTTTATCAGGCTATTTGTACCATTTCTTCCTGCTGGTGACACAGCAAGACCTCTCCTGTGTCTCTGCTCTTAGACTTCGAGCTTCTCAGTAGGGAAATCAGTTGCTGATTTATAAAGCTCATTCCTGCATACCAGAAACCAGAAAGCAAAGTTCATAAAAATCTCTCTTCACTGAAGGCGATATTTTTGGAATCTAATTTTAATCTCTACCCATTTCCACTTTTGAGAGGGAGGAAAAAAACACCCATGGCAATAATTCTTTCTATTCTTGCAGAGCATTATCTCTTTCTGGGATTCCTCTCCCTCAAGTTTATTTTGAGCAAACAAACAACAAAAGAGAATACATGGGGTGAAACTTGATAGAGAAATCCCTAGGCCACTACTCATCTAGATACCAGGGAGTAAGAAGCAAGCTCCTACAGCACTTGGGGGGCAGATGACTTCCAGGCTCCTCCTAAGGACAGGTGAGATGGCTGAGATGGCTTCACTTGCTTGTCTCATGAGAGAGCATTTCTTTGAAAAAGAAAGAAGTAGTTGAAGAATTGGATCAGTTTTCCCTTTTCTTCAGATTTATTCCAAAAGATGATACTTTTACACTAAAATAATTGGGTTATTCCACTAAATAATTCGTTTTATATTGACTTGGCCTGCCATCCTAATTATATTTGAAACAAGTCAAGCTCCAGGGAAGATTTCATCTCCCTTGCCCTAAGATTTTAAGAGATGGAGGAAGTTCAAGTAGAGAAATCAGCCTCGTGCTAAAGAAAACAAGTCAACAGTTAAATGTTCAATAAAAGTAAATAAACTCAGCATTAATACTTCAGTGAGTATGTCTACAGGCTTGTATTGAGAACACAAAATAAAACCGCTTTCTGTCTGGTAGAAATGGTCATTTTAAATTTTTCATTTCCTTCATCACTGAGAAAAGCTAATAATGTGTTTATTTGAAAGGAATCTAAATCAGTGCATCCTCCTCTGAGGTCAGCCCACAGACTATAGATTTAAAACAATAACTGTAATTTAAGCATCTTTCATTTTAAGAATTGTTTTATTTTTGCAGTCAGTTTTGGCATTTCCAAATTTATGTTTTGATTTATAACCTGGTTATCCTTGTGAAAAGTGTTTGTAATATCCACTCTGAAAAAAAAACAACCAAACAACCCACCAAACTAACAAAACCAGCACTGATCTGTTCTGAAACTACTTGGCTTTAACTCAGCACCACGAGCACATTACGCTGCCTGCACTGGCATTCAGCTGCTAGAAGGCAGAGTAGCATCAATGAACAGCAATGCACCTCCCACTTAGAACCTGATCATTTGAGAGGAACAAAGTGATTCAAACCATCACGCAAATTCAGAAACTCAGATTCATTACTGTTCTACAGTTGCTGTGCTTTCCTTTCTTCTAATCCCTTTTATACATAACTGGGTTTTGTTCATAGTGTTGGTACTGAATTGATGCCTGAAGATCTTTTGTTCTTAATCTGTTTGGTTTTGTTGGGTTTTTTTTTGAAAGCTGAATTCCATTTGAAAGTCTGAAATCTAAACAAAAAACTTGAGTATTTGTGTTGAACATGGGCTTTGAGACAACCTGGATGTCAACTCCTCTGAAGGTGAAGAATCAAACACAGGACTCCTAAATCTATGCTAATGCCTCAAAATTTCCTCCCGTGTGTGGACTGAGCTGGAGTCAGAGATTTCTCCCAACTGCAGTGTTTGTTTTGAACACTTCACCATCTCCCACACTTGAACACATTCATGAGCTACCTTTGAGTGAACTTGCTCTAGGCTGAAGGCTGTTGACAAGCCCTCCAACAGAGTGAAGGTAATTGTCTTGCTGATTTCAACACTTTTGTAACCACCTTCACTGAGGCCAGGATTTTTCCACAACAGGGAGAGCTGGGGATTAATGAAGCTCTTCCAGAGATTTAAATTTATTCTAGCTGTACACAGAAGTTATTTTTCTAAGGAAAAAAAAAAACCAAACCAACCAACAGGTGATGAAATGGTATCTGGCATAATTCAACATACACTCCGTTGGAAGGTCCTATAAAAATACATACATTCATATTTACTCTCTCTTTAAACCTGTTGCCAATATGTAATATTTCTATGTGAGAATGATGATTAACCCAAAAAGTACCACTTTAGCAAGGCAGTAAACAGTTAAGACTGAAGAAAAATCTTGTGTGGCACAAGATCCCTTCCCAGTGTGCATTAGTATGGGTTGACTGCACTCAGCAAAAGGACGCTAACTGAAATAAAACTTGCAGAGGAATCATGCAAGGGTGGTAGTTTAAATAATCTTGCCCTTCCCATCCATATCTGATTTTATACCTCAGGAATTCTACAGACTGTAGTGCAGTTACTCTTGCTTTACACCAGTTTTAATGAGAAGAATAATTAATTAGGATGGAAACCACTCTCAGAGAGAGTGAAAAACATGGGGCTTGAGGAAGAACTTGGAGGAAGAAGTGGAGCACAGCAGTACAAGAACAGGGTGACTGATTCAGAAAGCTATTTGGTAGTGTGAACGCCTACTTTTAGACTGACACTGCTTAAAAACAAAAAACCCCAAAAGAGTAAATTTAAAAGAGTCGATTTGGCTGATTTGTGTCTGATACTAGGTGTGGGTGCTGTTGGTTTTAAATGTTTGAAAGAATTTAGGTATAACTATTAAAGTCTTTTCTGTATTTATGTAGAACTATTAAACATATAGACTGAATTTGTATCTTCAAATTGAAAATGCCAGGCTTAGTTAACCTTCTTTTTTCCAAGAGCATTAGGGGATTATTTTAGGGCTAGACTCTCTGGATTGTTCATCATCCCTGTGAGCCAGATTTCCCCCAAGAGGGGCAGCAGGATGCTGAGTGCTTTTGAGAACTTGCCCGTTCCTTTCAGGTTTTTAAATGTAAGTTGAGTGACTTGGAAAATCCAGCCCTGAATGTGCTGGCAGCACACTGTGTATTTTATTGGCGATATGGAAATGTGGTTTCAACTCCTTTTGTATCTGTTAGTAAACCCAAGATTTAGTCTGACTGCACGGCAGGGAAAATGTTAAACATCATACACCACAGAATAGAATGGTGCTGCTCTTTTTTCATCTTCGCTGTCCACCTCAGACTGACATTACTGAATCAAAGGATTTCATTATCCTATCACAGGCATTATTAACCAATGTCACCATTCGAGTGACTAAATATCACTAAAGCCATCAGCTCTTTTTGCTCTTTAGCTCTGTGGTGCTGCCTCTCCTGTCATTTCACAGATCTGTAGAGAACAACAGTGGCAGAGATTCAAGCGAGACAGACCTGTACATAAACTTAGCATGCAGCTCCTCTCCAAGTATGCAGGCTGAAAGCATTTTTTCCTGGTAATAGGGGTTCGAGAATCAAGAGTAGTTTAATAGAGTTCTAACTGGCTGCAGGTTTGAAGCTCCCTATGAAAAAAATCCTCTCAAAAGCACATGTACCAAGACAAAATCTGTTCGAACCTTACTGAAAATATTCTGGCTGCCAAATTGTGATATCGAATGCAAAGCCCGTTGGCTATTTTGGTTTCTGTGCTTCACAACACAGCAATAAGATGGCTCACTCTTACTAAAGATCCAACGGCATTGCAAGCCCAGAAGATCTGCACAAGGACTCATTGCCCTTTTTCATAATGGTTCTGAATTTTCCTCATAAAGAACCTCTACATTTTGAGATATCGTGCTATCACCCTACTTTCATCCAGTCAGCTACTTGAACCTAAGCCACAACTGTCAATGTTTCACTACTACTAATTATTCTATAGTAATATTACTAAATATTACTACAATTAATTTTCAAATTAATTTATGAAAAGCAGCATCTGTCCTAACATCCCAACCATGCAACACAGTTCAGATTGAGCTTCTCACCAAAAAACTGCTGGTCAGAAACCCGTTTGCATACCTTAGATCTGAAATCCTTCCTGCATATCACTCAAAGTTATGAACAAAACAAGGTTCAAAGCCAATGCAAAGTACTCCGTGCATTACTACGCTCCTACAGCTGCTAATGGCTAAGATAACAGAAGTACCACAACTCCTCAGGAACTGACACAGGTTAAATTATATCCCAGCCCTAAAAAGGTAACTGTTTTATGGTTTAAAAGCTGCTTCCACACAGTATGTTGCATCTGGATCCAAAGTCCAAGCAGCATCGATTTTTTTGAACGGGACAGGCACTGGGAGCACAAACGTGCCAGAGGTGCAGGCTCAGGCACCCTGGAATACAGCTGTGGCTGGGACACTGGCTCAGCTCCGGTATGGAGCAGAATGGGAAGAGCATCAGCTAAAGAACAGCACACCTGGCCAATGTGTTCATCTACGGAGGATGATGGGAGCTTCCAGCCATGAAGGAAGGGCAGATATGCTAAACCACTTCTGCTTTAAGGTATTCAAAACAAAATGCAGAGGTATTATAGGGGGGGCAAAGGTTGCAATCACAGGAAAACCAGAAAACTATCAGCAGTGAACATACACGGTGTAATTTGAGCCATTCCATAGAGTTCTTTAATAATTTATAGGTATTAAGTTGCTAAGAATTGTTTCTCAAATTTCAAAACAGTCGCCCATTTCTTTTGGCTTACTACATAAAGAGGCTTAAATTAGATCCTTGTAAAAATAAATTGGAAAGCTTTGATGGAGAAAAGTGAAAAGAGTGGGAGAACTTTAAGAGGATTTGGGCATTCCAGAAAGGAAAAGCAGCACGCACTTTCTTAAAAATACAATTAGTTCTGCATTTTAAGTTTGTGAAAGCGATTATAGCTTTAGCAGAATGGACTATAAAGAAAAATGGACACCTTTTTAACTTTCCAAAAAACAAGTACTGAAGACCATACTGGTCTAAGCCCAGATTCCAACCTTATTTTCTCAAAGAAAAGAAGTTAAGTCCATCATTTGTAATGGCTTTTTTCTTTTTTTTTTTGAGTTTAGGTCAATAAACATCAGTGACTCGACTGATACTTATGGTAACAGTCCCTCCAAAGTCAGTGTAACTACTCAGTTGATGAAATTACTCATGTGAGGAAAATACTTCACATGCATAAGAGATCACCAGCACAGGTACCTTGATGTAAATCAGGAAAGGTACACTACAGAATGTCATAATTTTTCTAGCATCCCATTTCTTTTTCCCACAGGTACCATCAAACATCTTTTTACCTTTAAGCACTGCATTTTCGTAGCATTCTTTCAATCATTCTTTTTGACTAACCTGAACCAGAACGGTGATCTATCTCTTCTTTTCTGACTATTAATATTATGGGCACATGGTCTTTGCTTTTGGACAGTGATAGAAGCAAACTGACAGAACCAATAGCCAGACAATCCTTGAAGTGATACATGAGCTTTACACAAGAACGATCAACAAGATAGAGCACTATTCTCCCCAGACTGATTGATAGGGAAAACAGGTTGGCTGTAAGGCTGTATTTTCAGCTGGAAGCAAGTACATCACAAGTCCTCTGTGGGCCTCCAAGTATACAGAGCACAAAGTCAAATCAGTCAGAAGAATAAAAATAAAGGAAAAGGAAGAAAGGCAGAAAGAAAAAAAAAATCACAACTATCTAGGAAGGTCATCATTTGGTCTGTTGTGCAGGAAGTAGGAGTGTGACACATCTGTCACAAAGAAAAAATTACAGTGATGCCTGCTGTTCTAAGGAAATTCTGAATGTGTGAGCATAATTAGGACCCACCAAGTCCAGTTAAATCCCAATTTACCTGAAGCAGACAGGCTGGGCAGAGCTGTGTCATATGTCACACACCTTCCTGAGCTATTCCCAGAGTTAAGTAAGGGCCAGGGTGGGGGGAACCCCTTTGCATGTTCCCCATCCCAGAACCTCACCTGCGAGCAAGGGGGGACCATGCTCACTGCACACTGCTGTGCAATTAAACAGAGCTGCTCTGACGCTGCCAATTCCCTGCAGCCAACACCTTCCTCTAGCTGCTTTTAGGGGCACGCCGCGTTCCCTCTGAGCGCCTCACATATGGCAGTGTCTGCTCTGAGGACGGGCACATGTCCCTGCCAGCCCCAGTCCTCCGCCCTGGAGTCACCACACCTCATCTGCCCATGCCACGTTTGATCTCCAGCACTGAAGCACCATCAGGATGAGAAGAAAGATTTCAGAGGCAGAAAAAAACTGCACCAGTAGAGCCTTTGCTGGGTATTTTGTGGATTGTGCTGGGCATTCCCCTCCTCTGCCTTTTCATCCGCTGGCCCCCTGCGTTCTCCCTGGCTGTGGCAGCCAGGGAAGCTGGGACACCTTTGCTTCCACTTCTTGTCACTTGGATAGGCAGTGTCTTTGTATTGCATCTTTTTATTGTACTTTTTCTTATGTGCACACTAAGCATTTTGTCTAGAGGAGTCAAGAGAATCATAAAAACAATAATAAGAGAGAAAAAATTAAAAGTAAAATCTCTTCTGTGATCAACCAGAAACTTGGAGAAGGGACATATAGAGGCTTTCTATAGATATGTAATACAGTTCACGAGAGATAGATATGGATTAAAGCTCAGAGAGAGAGACAAAAGCTCTAAAGAATCATGAGAAATTAAAGTTCAGATCATTTTCTGCACTGGCATCCTGGGAACGTATTAAAAACTTTCATTACTGCAGTAAGTGATGCTTGCAACATGGGCTACAAAAGACAGCTACCTGAAAACAGCGTTGTGCTGACTGAACAAAACAGTCTTTTTTTTCCTCTTGTCCTACAACACACCAAGTTCCTGTGTATGTGTAGATATATATATGCATGAACCACATATCCATCCCTATTTGTTTCATCTACCACGTCCCATATACTGTCAGCTTTCTCTGAGAGATCAGAAATGTGTCTTGGTACATGTGAGAACGTCCTGTCCATGAGTTATAATCCCAGCCCCTAAATTTATTCTCCAAACCAGGCATTTTGCTCATAAACATCATAGAAAATTTCTTCTACAGAAAGAGATTTGAACTTTGATCCATGACCCTCTGTGCACCAAAATGGAAGAGAGGCCATCAGAGTTGCTTATTGTGGATATATTTCACTCACCCCTGGGCAAAAGAAGATAAAAGCAAAGCAGGAGCATATTTCTGTCAAAATATGAATCATCCTGAATGTACTTTTCGATAGCCAATAAATGAGCTTTTTCTTTGTAGCTGTATTTATGGCAATAAAAGGTATTTTTATCACTATTGTTCTGCACTTGTATGATGTCTAACAATGGCATCCTGGCACATGACTGAGCAATAACCGAAACAAATGAGATACCTTCTCTAGCAAGTTATTACAGTTCTTTATGATTGTACTTTGACATTTCAAATAAAGGACTATCATTTTTGCCTTTACTTTGCGAACAATTGCAACAAAAACCTTGGGATTAAATATGTAGCACCATATCTCCCAACCCCCAAATCAAGTCTGCTCTGGGAGTAGCGAGGATGAGAGGTATCATGACAAGCACTCCTGCTTTGCTTCAGTCTGAGGATGGATACATGGAAAGGAGGGAGAAGTCATACTCCTTTACCTAATGCAACTAAAATAAAGGTTGATGTCTTGGAATATTTCATATTATAAGCACAAAACCTCTTTATGGATGCAGCAGGCTCTTCATTACATTCCAGGAGCCACGCTGTAGCATAGCCTTATGCACGCACCAAGGCTCCCCGCAGCCACTCACAGCTCTGTTTTACTTGTATAAATGGCATTTAAAGTGCAAATGTACTTGGCATCACCCGGATGAAATGCCTCCTTTGGAGGTCTCCGAGGCTCTGTTCAGTCTGTGGATCTGTGCTTCTTGAAACCCCGTGGTGTTTCTTGACAAGCTCACACATATGAGGGCGATGGAGGCACTGAAAACAGGACTGGGTCAGTTGAAGCTGCAAGTTAAAGTCCCTACAGGTCAAAATATTGTGACCACGTTTTTTTCCTGCTCTTCCTCTGGTCCTAGAGATAGTTTTGTCCTCAATGGGATCCTGGTCCCAGACTCAGCTGTAAAACACATTACTACAAATAAATGATAATAATGGTGAGACAAAAAATCAGCCTGACTTTCCTGAAACCAGTTTCTTGCTTTGCAAAGCAAGAAAGAAGGTGTTGCCTACCAGCTCCATGAGCAAATGCACCTACAGAAGTACTAGATCAGTTAACAAAGCCACCAACACTGACACAACTGCAACACATTTTTCTATATTCCAGTCAGGAAAGCTTCCTCTATCATCTCAAACACATTAATTAACTGGAATTTTACCATCTCTGCTATGTAAGCATGGAGGGAACCTGAAGGAGGGCATAAGAAAAAGGATGAGGATGATCATAGAGCCATCACACTGCCTCTGGGTTAAACATACACACTAATAAACCTCTGCTACTTGTCCTGTACAAGCACCAGTGAAACGCCGGTACTCGGTATCTACAGGAAGTGCCACAGACGAGAGATAGTGAAAATAGATCCAAAAAGTTGTATCTGATTTTGAAAATGTGACCTACAAAACAAAGCAAAAATAAAAATCACACCCTCCTAAAGGGGAGGAAATGTCAGGGAAATTCTCTGGCTATTGAATTGCAGAGCACTGAGCCTCAGACAACCTCAGACAGAAAAGAATCGTTTGCAGTTTATAGCCACTTGGCTTATTTTGTGTTTCAATCCCAAGAAGGGAACAGAAATCCTTCAAAGTTTGCACCTTTTTTTTTTTTCCAAATCTTTACCTTCCTCATTGCTCAAAATGACAACATCAACAGAAAAAGGATACGTGCCCATATTAAATTTGGTCCATAATTACATCCCTCGCAAAGATAACTTTAAGAAGCTTTTATTCACACTAAAACAAATGATGTTGTTTCCATGACAGCACAGAAAAAAAAACCCAAAAGCAAAAAACAACCAGTAAAAGGAGCTTATGTTATTTTATATGAATCATTTATGACAGTGTCCAAAACTTAGAAGTGAAGGATCTGTGTCGGCTAGTGAGATAATGAAGCCAATAGAAATTGATTGAGCCTTTGTCCTTAGGTAACCTGGAAAAGTGCTGTGTAATGTTCATTGGAACAAGGGACTCCTCTGTGGCACAGAACAGTGCTGTGAAACGGGTCCAACAAGCTAATGTTTCACCTTCTGAGCTCCTGCTCCCCAAAGAGAGAGCTACTTCAGCTGGTCTCCCCCAGTTTATACTCGCTCTGCTTAGACGCCTGGGTTGTAACACGCATGGTCAAAATGAGATAAGGTTTCATATATTTTTAATATATATATTTTTTATATTGCGGGAAGTAGGTGCAAGGAGATACTTCCCCCGAAGGACTATTTGCTGCCTCAATCTTAAAGGTGGGAACAAACCTTTATCTACAGCCTTCCTTGTGCTACTGTGTCTCTTCTTCACAGATTAATACCAATACAAATGGCTAAGGACAGAGGGGACTACAACAAATTAATTTCTTACTGTCTCTAGCTCTGCAATTAAGGCAGCTAAAGCAGGTAACAAATAACTGATGAAGAAAAGTGAGCTTCTACCAAGCTTATTTTAAATGAATAAATACAAATCAATCCCAGGCATACACATCCCCAAGTGGGCATATCTCATTCCATTAGTTTTGTGCTTTTTCATCATTTATCCAGTTTCATATCAAGGGCACCCCATTCCTGCAGGGCAATGCATTGAGACAGATGGTGGCAGGACACCAGCACCCCCACCCAGCCCCCAAGTCATGGAAACTGATGATTATATTCAAACCAGATCACCTACAGGGCTCGGGTGAAAAAGGCAGCCTTCTTCCAGCGACCACAGCCCGAAGTTGAGCCCCTAGAACAGCATCGATGCACCAGTTTGGAACTCACAAACTGAATCAGGAGATACAGGGAGAGCAGAGGCTTGGGCACAAGCTGTTTAAGACCTGTTGATTTACTTGCTGTTATTCATCCTTTCTAGTCAACCAGTTACTGTGCTAAACAAAGTCCTTGGGGTGAAGCATTTACAGTTAATTATGGAACTGGTATAATCTGTCTTGCTTTTAAATTAGCAATTTATCATAGCAACAAATTAATTCTCTCTCTTCTCTCTTTTTTATTTTTTTTAACAGCATATTAGCACATCAACCATGGCAGCTACCCTCGTTTCACTCCTATTATTAAGGAGGTTTTTCCTATTAATTTAGAGAAAGCATGAAATTTTACCACTGGATCTACAACTCAGCTATGAATAACTTACTGCGAAAGTTTCCATTTCAAATACAAAATGAGTTGCAGACACAAATTTAAGGAAGAGCAAGCCACTGTACATAGTCCTGGTGATGAAACCATTAACTTTTTGGATAATAGAGGGTTTCATTTATTTACTTCTTGCTTAGCTGCCACTTTCACACAACAGTCTAGTGATTCTAATAAACAGACAATTAACAATTCCCCTAAAAAAATGCTTAATTATGGGTCTTTTCACAAATTGCCTTCAGAATCTGTAATGCTTACTATTCATTAAAAAAAATAATAAAAAATTAAGTAATTATAGCAAGCAAGATGCTTTCATGTAACAAATTGGCAGTCTGATCGAATCAAAGAGTGAATGAAACTAAACTCAAATTATTCCAGAAAGTTTTGAGAAGCATTTTCTTCAACAGTAGTTGATTTTCAGTTCCCTGCATTTAAAGTTTTAAAATCTACTCCGAGAAAACACCGTTATTCTTGTAGAATTTGTGATCTTGTGAGAACCTAGGAATAACTCAACACTGATTTAAAACTCTTTCTGACGTGTATTCTAAACTAAAGGCTCTTTAGTTAGCTGGACATGCCCCCTGATGCTTATTTTCACCAAACTTTGAGCCTGTTTGCTGTTTACCCATTGATATTATACTGAAAAACACTGAGCAGTGAGAGAGAACAGGGATGTATGTCAGCTTTGCTCTCACCATGATAACTGCTTATCGGGTATTCCTGATGGAGAACCCACAGGGGCAAACCGCTGAACCCAGACCAACGGCTTCAACACGAGGCTCTGAGCACTTAGGACAACCAATGGACCGTTGAACTCCAAAAATAAAACCAGGCTACAGTCACCTAAATGCCAACATATTAACGTTAATTCCATTTGCTAATGCGAGCAAGTGACCGTGCTGGCAGAAACGGATTGCTTTGCTCACAGGCAGTGTGTACACACACCCTGCCAAAGTTTGTTTGAAGAAGTGTGTTGATACACAAACTCAAGCGTTACGTTTTTAGGTAATATTGAGGAACTGAGCTTTTTCCAGGATAAATGACAACTATTTTATCTTAATTTTATGGCTGCATGCACCTGAAGAAAACCTTTCAGCTACAGGGGAAGAAGTAGCTCTGCGTATTTGTACACAGAGATGCATTTGATGCTAAACAGTCTATTTTCTGCAGTATACTTGCAGCAGACGTGGAGAAAAGTCAGAAGAATAAAGTAATTGAATGAAAACCTATCTGAATTAAGCATAAAAAGCAAAAATCTGACATGCATCCATATATCCTTCTATTCAGATGGACCCGTGGGACCCTGAGCCAAAATGAGCAGTACATAAAGTCCTGTACATACCCTGTAGCCCCTCCGAATTCTCCCAGCAGTTGGGTAACCCACACGTAAGGATATCTTCTCTGGGGAGTTTACTTTAAACTTCCTGACAATTTAAAACAAGAAGACCAAGACAGACCCTCCTCTTGCTCCAAAGTCTGAAACAAATTATTTCCCTATTAATTACATCTGACTTTTGCCCTGGCCCACTTGCTCATTTAGAATCACAAGCCTACCTATTGCCAAGACACTCGCTTAATTGCTCCAACCAACACGCTCCACTTTCCTGTCAAATTATATCTATCTCCAAATGAAAGTTCTGTAACACCTCGGGGAATGACTCCCCACAGGGGGAATCAATGATAGCAGTGCTGACATCTTCACATGCAAGCTTTCAAAAGGCATCTTAAATAAAACTACCTTCCAAGTGAGAAATGAACTAATGCAAAATACATACCTCGAGAGTTCCACAACCGCACGCGAGAACACCTGCACTCGGCTTCAGGCGCAGGCAAAACACCTGAACTTTCCACAGCAGAGCAACTGGAAAACAGGATGCATGGCCAGGACACCCTCAGAGTGACCGAGTCCCCCCACTCGCTCAATCACCCCAAACAAAATCAACTGTGAAAACACAGCAAATAGCAAAAGAAGCAACGACTGATTAAAAAAAGCAAGATGTGGGGCATCTGGGGCACTGGCCAGCTAAGAGGGAGGGCCACTGACTTCCCTGTTTGTTATCTACTTGCATGTAGTGATTCCCACAAGTTTGTTATTAAAAAAATGCTGTTAGCTAATCCACGGCAGCACAGGAGAGTACAGATTTCTGCACTCATGGTAATGTCTGCTAACAGCTGGATGCCTTTAGCCACTGCAGCGATGCTCTCCCCCACCTCGGAGCTGCTCTCGTCAGAACCAGACAAGCAGGGGAAGCTCTACAGAGGTCATGAGCATAATTGCATGGCACCTCAAAGCTGTCTCTTGTACCTTCCGACCTTTGCTCTTTTCCTTCCCATTTTCTATTAGTTTCCCTTGCCGTGCTTTTCCTGAACTCCAACTCAGCATAAAAATCCCATTACCAAAATGTCAAGGCAATAACCACATCTTTATCCCTCTCCCCTTTTTTTCCCCCCTGCAAAACATATACACACTGAAGGTGTTATTATGGCTTTATTATTTTAGGTAATTAATAGTTCCAGCTCAGAGTAGGAATTGATTATGCTCCATATTCGCAGTGCATTCTGAAGAGCTCACAGTCCATATTAATATACCAAGTACATTACCAATTACATGCAGAACACATCGCTTGTATTGAGTGGAGAAATGTGGAAATAGCAGTATAGCAACTATGAGGTTACTTAAAAACCCTAAATCTTATAAAATAATAGCAGGTACAACTCAAATGATTAAGGACCTGTAAGTTTATTTGCTAGAATAGACAGAGTCTTGAAAACCGATTTCTTGTGCATTGCACAACTTGATAAAAGCCTGTAACAGCTCCTTTATTCTGTGGGAGAAAGGACACTTCTGGTGGGCATCGGAAAGCTCTTGATCACTCTACTTAAACACACGCTTCCTGCTGACCGCAACTCGATCAAGCCCCAGATACAGCCCCCAGCTTTCTGGGATAGCACCATGCAATGGGAAGTGTCCCACCTGGCTGCTCTGTTGCAGCAAGGACACTTGCTCATAACTGCACCTTGTTTACATGGGAGAGACCCCCCCACCAAGTGCCTCCTCGCCCATCCTACTTCGTTTGCTGAACAGGCAGACGACCCGATTCAGGCTTAACATGATCACAGAACTCTCCATCTGCAATTTCTAAGCAATCATTCCTCGTTGCCATGGTTGAGTTTTACACCTTTGCCCCATAGGATGGGTGCTGCCCGTGGGTCAGCAGGCAGAGACTGCAGTGGTCAAGAGCAAGGGGACGAGCAGATGAGGCCAGGTCAGTACGTGTAGATCTGTACTATCTACATATATCCACAAAGCCAGCTAACTTCTATTGTATCACGAACCCAAAGCACCATTAGCAGAGGAGCCTATCAAAAGCAGGAGCCCAGAAATAGCCAAGTCTGTCCAACTGCAGAGAGAGGTTTAAGCATTTCTCTCTGCCACCATACTCAGAGCTGAAACAAGAGACAGCATGCAGACAATTTCTTGCTCATTAGTTAGCTGTCCAGACATCAGTAATGAAAACACTTCAGGTGCAGGGTTTTTCTTCTGTCTTTCCTTTTCTAAAGTAATGGATATGCCCCTCCATCCCCCCCAGCAGGAGTTGCCTTGCCCAGTGCCAGGCACCAGTTCACAATTTCACCTGAACAGCCACTGACACGCCATTCTCAGCAAAGCATCTCTGCTGCCTCACGTGAACAAAGGCAAAACACCAAACCAGCAGAAAACGGGGACAAACTGCTAATGAGGAGCCAGGATAATATTCTTCTGGCCTGCTTTACAAATTATAGACAGAGGGCAAGTCCCTTCACCCTTTGAAAGTAACAGCATAAGCGCTACCTGGCAGTGCAGGGCAAAGGGCCAGAGCACCAGGTCTGTCATTCCTTAATTAAATAAATAAACCAGGATGAAACCTGTACCTGAAGAGTTTCATTTTTTATGCTAAGACAGGCTTGCAGTGTTGTAATTGAAACCCTGTTCCACGCCAGGCTACCTGCTTGTAACTCCTGTAAACCGTGTGAACTGGCATCGTTTCCCCCACACACCCCCTCCCAAATATCAGTGCCAAGAAATGCTGCTCTTGACGGTCTAACCAGAGCACGGTGAGGTGGAAAAAGAACGCAATGCAACGGTGATTCACTTCTCCTTTCAAACTTGGGGTTTCTTTTGCTTTGCCTGCTCAAAAGGAACCACTGCTGGTCCCACGATGCAAGCCCCCTGGTGCCGGGCTCCGTTCCTCTGCGGGCTGCAGGGTCCCACGGTCTCGGACACCCACTGGGACACGTGGTCCTCCCTTGGGAAGGTGAGGGGGAGCGAGAGCCTGCAGACACAGCTGCCTTCTCCCAGGACTGTTTGTATTTTCCAAGAATCAAATGCTGCATCGAATTTGTTGCACAAAATGACAGCTGAGCAGCTGCTTTCCCTGGGCTGAGCTCACAGCATCAGACCCACGTGCCAGTGCAGAGCGCAGCCTGCTCGGTGACTGATTTCACTCTCTTGCTTTACACATTACCTGGATTTTGAAGGTTAAAAGGCTGCCACAGCGCAGGGACTATGTCATTCTTTGCATCTTGGGCAGAAGCTGAAGCTGGCAGTAAATTAAGTACAAGACAAGGACGGGGGCAGGATGTTGACAGCTACCTGTTGTCAAAACCCTCACCATAATAATAACCCTTCCTGCTAAAAAGGAAAAACACTGCCCGTTTGTTTTAAAACACTTCTTTCCATTTTCCATTATGGTCTGTTGAGATAATACACATCTTGGAGCCTCATTCTCTCAGCTGGCATGTTGCTAATAAGGCTGCTGATGCACTTCATATTAAAACTATTTTTTCTCAAAATACCAGGACAACAACAAACAGAACTGCGAGCTGGGGATAAAAACAGGCCAGGTAACTTCAGGGGACCAGCAAAATTTCTGCTACTAATGTATGTTTATGGAAACTCAACTCAATTCCTATTCTCTCCACCGCTTTCTTAGTACACCGCTTGAATCATAAATGCCAGCAAGCAACAAAATGACCACCCTGAGAAATAAGGAGGAATCCTCTGGTAGCAACAGTGATTTCTTTCACTTCCCTGGCTCATTAATTAGCAAATATTTTCTTCTGAATGCCCATAGAAAATGTCCAGGAAAATGTCTAAGAGGAGGGAGGTTAATACAAACAATGGCAGATCTGCTCTGACACCAGCTAATGAGGTGCTGTGAAGCCCAGATGGGAGCAACTCCCACTGTCTGCAGTTGGAATTTAAAGTGATTTGTAGGATCAGACCTTCTATTATTAGAAGCCATAAGCTATTAGCATTCCGAAGAAAGTAACAGCAAACAGGAACTTCCAAAGAGTTTCTGCTCCCATTTCATCACTTGCTGGTTGTTGAAACTTTAAGGACAGGGCATTTCCAAAGTCCTGTGTCCTGCCCTGTTTAAAGCAATCGTGAAAGTCTGGTCCCACACTCCCACTAAGTCCTAGGTGTGGCTGCCAAAGGATGATGGGAAGCCCTTTTCTAAAACACCTAGGAAATGAATGGAAAGAACTAAAGGATTTCAGAAAGGAGACCAGTATTGGCCTCTCTAATGCTCCATATGAGTATTAGGATGAAAGAAACAGTTTTAACAGCCCAAGTATTTGCTAGGAAAGCTGTAAGTGATAAAAAGAGGAAGACAGCTCCTCTGAAAAGCAGTATTAAGGAAAGCATAGGAAAAGTTCAGAACTGACATCAGATTTTCACATGGGATGAGGTTACTTTATGTGCACTTCCACTGATCAAGTTGTCTCAGGTCCAGGCATCAGTCTCTCATGTGTTATAAGAGCCAAATTATGTTTCCATAGCCAAAGTCCTAAACTGATCCCAAGTTAAAGTTCCTTTCATTTTCAGACAACTCGACCCAGCTCACTGGAACGAAATAGCCAACCATGAACGAAATCGAGGTCCAGCAGAATGAAACTCTGTGTATTTATACCAGAAATTGAACCAGTACTGGGTTTGGTTTCTTAAAAAGCACAACAGATACTACCCCTCAGCATGGCCCTGCGAGTTACGCCCAAGACGTGTCTCTCTCCATCTTTGGTTTCATCAGAAAGCTTTGTTTTCAGAGAGAATTATTTTGTAATAGAATAAAACATTCCATTCCGAGTGGAAAACTGGATTGTTGAGAACTCATTCTGGAATACCATCCCTGGAACAACTGTACGGGTTGAAAAATCCTTATTCTTCTCTCATACAAATGACTGCACTCCCTCTCAGTAAACTGCCTTCCCAGCTGAGTAAAAGAAAGGGAAAGGAAAATTCAGCAGAGTGGCTTCAGATGTAAATTGACAGGTGGTAAAAATACAGAATTGGCTTTCCTAAAAGTATTTCTCAGCATCAACTATAGCTATATAATTAGGTAAGAAAGTTGGAAGGGTGGGGGAAAAGAGAAGACAAGGAGATGTAATTTCTGTAGGATCTTGAGGAATCCAGGCAAATTCCTTTGTTAATCAGACAGAAACCGACGGTGACGAGGGCAGTTCAGATAACAAGAGAAGCTCTCGTGTTCCCTTTACCACACTGGTGTCCAAGGAGGGAGAGGAAGACATGGGGTGCAGGAGGGTGGCATGCTGAGCAGTGTCCCAGGACAAAAGCAGAGTTATGGCAGGCACGAATTCCAAAAAAAAATTAACAAAAAACCCAAACGCCTGTTCTCTTCATCCTGATTGTAATACAGAATTTACAAAGGGACCGTAAGAAGTAATCAATGTGTGACTGGGACTGTAGCCTGAGGATGATGATGAAGTCAAGAACGCTCATTTTCTCAAAGTAATAATAATTTGCATCAGTATTTAAGGGGGTGGCTACATTTTCTCATTAGATTGTCAATGTTTTGCATACAGCTACTTCAAACGGTTTAATGCAGCAACTCCTTCTGTAGTCTGGGCACTTTTCAGTACTCTAATTCCACTGGTCTAATAATTCAAGGTGATTCACTTCTACTCTCTCATGAGGTGTTTATTTTATACATTTCAAATTCTGCTGATATTTTCCTGTAAAGTATTGCCAGTTTCTGGGTAATAATTTTAGCCACTGCTTAGCTGGGATGCTGCAAGTGAAGCCAGGAGATCTCAGAGGAAGATGCATTCCTGTTGGCATTTCTCTCCCGAGAATCTGACAAGCAAATGTTTTTCAAATGGTACTCAGAAACACTCTGCTTACCAGCTAGCTGTTAGCATCACCTGATTTGCCCCTTCCTGAAATAAGGAAACCTTCTGAAAACCCATTACCTAATTCCAAAGGCCCTTGGATTTATACCATAACAATTTAATCATTCTCAGCTTACTGACAGTTAAAGAAGACACAAAGAACCTGATGTTCTGATCTGGGTAAAAATCCGTTATGTCCAAATTTATGCAAAAGATTATTTTTCCCTTTGACACGTGGAACAATTCTGCAGATAAAATCTTTTTTAAATGCCTAAGGACAGGGTTAATTGAAAGAACAACAGAAATCCCAACTTTTTTAATAGCCATTTGCATTTGGATTGCTACCTCTATATCTTAGTCTCCAAAATTATTTTAGTGGAATATGAAAAAGTAAGAGGCAACGTCCAGCTCCTCAGGGCACCCAATTGCTGGCTCAATAATTCTCTCCCCACTGCCCAGCTCTGCCAATAACACACTGAGCTTAAACTGTAAATCCTAATAAAGTCAAGCTGAAAACCCTTCCCAGGGGCAGAACATGTTGCTTCTGGTTTGGGTTTTTTTGCTTGGCTGGGGTTTTTTGTTTGTTTGTTGTTTTTTTTGGTGGTGTTTGGGGATTTTTTATTCAGATTTATTTCAGTATAAACACTGGGTTTTCTGTAATTGCAATATATAGCTGACTGGTATCCTTCAGAGAGTAAGTCTGACTTCTATGTCTGTGTGTTTGACGTCTAAATTCATCTGCTGCGTTGGTAAAGAAAACCAGCAATATACACATCAATATTTCCTGCAAAGCTGTTGCAATATTTTGACATTGTACTAGTTCTAGATATTGTAGCATCTTTTAGAGTACTTACTATAGGATGATTTCTGGGGTACGAAATAATCTATACTGTAAAATACACAAGGAGTGGCACTTTTAAACCCCCAAGTAACATGTATTAGTAACAACACCTGTAGCTTTCAGCTTGAGAAAGCTTCTTATGTGACTAGTAAGTGGTTCATTTATTGCTCTGGATTTGCATGTTTCTGTTCTGCTTAAGGCACCAGTAATGATTCTTATCACATGACACTCATTGCCACTTTACAGGATTTCTTCAAAATATTTATCTCAATATTGGTCAGAATTTAGATTATAGGTAGAAATAAACTGCATGACTACTCAGCATTTTATTTTTGCATAACTACCCTTGCTGGAAGGAACTGGAAACAACAGTTGAGAACTGCTCAAGTTGCTACGAAAAAAATATTTGTTATTACCTAACCTGAAGAGCAGGATTAGACAATGCACTGATGGGGAGGATGGAAAATGGAAGATGTAGAAGAAAGCAGAGGAGCAAAGGACTCACTCTGAAGGGACTGCTTCACTTCATAGCCCTCTGTTCCTCGCAGACAGTCAAGCTAAGATAAAAGGCAGGAGGACCTCTGCACTGCTGCTTTCTTCTCTCCCCTTCGAGGGCACAGGTGCAACAGCATCACCTCTCCTTTGATAGTACAGAAGGCAGGAGGAAATTCCAATAGCTTAGATGCAGGACTTGGTATCAGTGAGAAAAAAGAGCTGTTTTATTTCTAGCCCATCTTCCTCCCCTTCCCAAAACAACTCACAACACAACAAAGAAAGAACCCCCTTTGAGAGCGTTTATGACTTGCTAGGAGTGTCTCGGCACGTTGTTCGGGTGAGGACAGCGGGCACTTCTCTACCCATCACAGCATCATCCCTGTGTCTCTTCTCCCCCAGGGTCTGGGCATGTCGTGACCATTTCTTGTAGCTCACGGTGCTAGCCACAATCAGGTTAAAAGAGAGGGAAGACCCAGAAGACCTTCTTCCCCTTTCTGCTCAGCTCTTCTCTCCTCTGTAAGGAGCCATTTCCAGATAACAGCACAGCAGGGCTTTCCTTCACCTGCTCCTTCCCCTATTTCAGCTCAGCATTTTCTTCAGATGGAAAAAGCATTAGAGAACCAGTAAAGCTGCCAGCACTGCCTCTCCCAGGCACTCAGGTTACAACTCCAGATAAAGCATTTGCTCTAAAATACGCAGCCTCTACCAAAACTGGCAGCTATCAATTTGCTGCTTACTGCTGTTTCTAAGAGAACCTTCCAGCTGTTTACAGGAGCACGAGCCCTGTGTTCTTTCTGTACAAAACCAGAAACAGAAACACGACAGAAATGCCAGAGCAGGGCCTAAGAATCCCTTCTATTTTTCCATTTTTTTTTTGCTTGCACTATAGTGCAGAAGCCATGCTACTCAGAAGGAAAGGAAGGGGGAAAAATGGAAGGGACCTTTTGATGGAAGTGCTGGACTTCATTGCTCAGTCTAAAAACACATTAGAGACCTAGCAAAGCACCTCATTCTCCTGCAGCATTCTAACCTGGATAACCAAGTACGTATTTCAAATGCTTTTTTTCACTTCAGAATATGACACTTCTCAGACACTGGGCTAATGAGAAATTCCTCTGGGAGTTGAAGGTGCTAGAACAGCTCCCTGGATTGAAGCATTGCTTAAGCTTGTTAAAACAGCTCTTCAGTAACTTTCCAAATGACTGCACTAGGTCTCCCAGCTAGAAGCAGCACTTACTGCTGCTCTGGGACTACGCACAGAGTTCTGACTAAAGTTGGATCAGTTTTTTTCCCCGACTGTTCCAAATACTGTTTAGGAATACGAAATGATAAAGATGATGTGTAACTAAATTGCCTTAATTGAAGTGCAAGTCTTGAAAATTGTGTGAGAAAGAGGTGTCAGGCAAGTTATCACAACAAATTATAACTCACCCGTGTGTATTATTCAAACACCTGAAAGGGGAATGGAAGACAAGGAGACTTTGCTAGAATGCAAACCAGTTTTTGCATCAGTCTTGGTCTCGTTTCTTCTGCATGACAAAAACTTGTGACTGAGATCCACAGGTCACCTATGCCAGTGCTGTTTATTCAGGGGGAGACAGAGCTGGGGGCCTGCCCTTCGCTGGGGCTGGAATCAGTCCAGTTTGAAATGACTCAAGCAAATGTCATTTAAGAGCAATCTACATTCCACACCTTCAATTACCCCTGGAAATAGAAACACACTCCTGCATTTCACAGCCCCCAACAGCTTTATTAGGTTGTTTTACCTGGGCTACACTAAGCCAAGTGGCTAAAGCATCCTTTCCCAGGTACCTGAAGTTCAAGAAGGTGAAGGTGTGGCAGCCACCAAGAAGTGAAGAGACTTGTCCACATTTACAGAGCAAGCTATTAGCAGGCGTAGGAGGCTAAATTACCAATCCCTACAATTAATGCAAGAGGCCACCATATACCTTGAAGATTTTTTTCTCTATTTTGTTATAAAAGCCTTGCTTCCATGAGGACAGAAGTTTTCAGTCGTCCTTGGAGATAAGTTTTAACTTGGCTTTACATAACCCTGAAAAACCAGGGCTTGTAAATGGAAACATCAGCAGACCCTGAAATGCAGCAAAGCTGTAACGCTTCTCTAATGACTTCATCTTGGCTAATGCAAGGTATTGCCAGCCAACAGAGGGTAAAATTTCATTTTCTTATTTATGCGATATGAATAACAAAATATAAATTAGTTTTTTGCTCAATGGCATAAAATAAAAACGCTGAATTTTTAAGTGCTCGAATCTCATGCGGATTTCACCTCGATTCAGACATACTGGTGTTTGGAAATAGGAGCCTTTCTGTGAAATTTCCATAAAAATCCAATTTACCTACTTTATAATTTTAAAGGCTTAAACTATAGTATGTGGTTCACGTTCTCTGTAGCCTTGAAAAAGATTTGGAGTTTTCCTAAGCTTTGTTGAATAGCTTGGAAACGTCCTCCTCTCCTCCAAATGTCTCTCTTTAAAATATCAATACTCAGAAGTCATGAAAAAAACCCAACATGCATGTCTGCAAAGAGATGAGGACAGTGGACCATGGCTCCTAAGATGAGAAAAAAACCCCCACTCTTGGGAACAGTTTTAAAACATCTTTTAAAATAAAAAAAAAGCTAACTAATGAGCAAATGTACTCAAAAAGAGGCTTCTCCTACTTCTCTTTACATTAAGTAATTGCCTAGTTTGGACTTAGAGCATCACTTCAAGATAGAGAAGTGATCTGGGGAGTGGGGATGAATAACGGTTCTTATTAGGCAATAGAAAATAAATACATTAAGTTAAATTGTGGTACGGTCCATTAAATATAAAACCTTCTAATTACTCAATTTGATTTCCAATCTCTCTTTTCTATCATAACACATTACCTCCCAAGACTATAACCGCTTCTAGAAATACGGATTAATATGCATTACAAGAATCAAGACTTGGAAAGTGTTCCGATCCTGAAAAATGCCACCGAAATTTCCACTATAAATACACTGGCTGTACCCAGAAGAGAGATTTAAAAACCTGGAGGAATTACGATCAAGTTTTGGGTCTCTCTAAAATCACAACTATTCAAAGATCCATTTAATCTGATCATAACCTCGGTAACCCAAAGCCACAAGTACCCTAACAGAATTTCCAAGGGTTATTTTGGTTCATTTCGGGGGTTGCGTCTGCACAATGTCTTATGAACAACTCTGAGCTTGCTCCACCCAGACTCTGACCGGAATGACTGTCAGGAGAAGCACATACCCCATATTAACACGGCCTTCCTGTCAGCAGAGGTAATTAAGTGATGTTCAGCACTATACCATCTGAACTGGGTTAGCTTCCTACCCGCTCTGACTGGGAGCAAAGGTGGCTCATGTCTGCCCAAAATGTATTCCACAGGCACAGCCCACCAGAAAGTCCTCTGTTACCACCGCCCAGCCCAAGCACAAAGGCGATGTCCTGCAGTACAAAAACTCCTGTGTGTGAGCTCACAGCCTTCTCAGAATGTGCTACTTTTAATGTGTTCCCTCTCGTGAAATAAGAGCAATTCTATCTGACTCTCATTTCACCCACATCTAAACACCTTGAGAGCGTTGTTGCTATTGATTTAGGCTTTTCTGCCCGTGTATTTATTGTTATTAATATGGCATTGCATTTGTACTTTTAGTTGCATTGTAGCATCGTGGAAAGAAAATGCCTTAGAAGGGTTCCTTTTCCTAAATTTACATTTCAAAATAAACTTTCAGATTCCGACTTTCATTGCCTCAAAAATTGTCTCTTCACGTGTAGTGTTGTGGCTTGATCAGGATGCTGATACAATAGTAGGAGCTTGAACATACACCCTTACGACTCGAGATCTGTAACCCCGCGGATTTCACACCTACATCACCTGAATTGCCAGTGGTGATTTTGTTATGAGTATAACATTTACGTATTATACATAAGAAAATAATCAGATACGACAAATAAAACACAGGAGTATATTTAACTCTAAGGCATTTGTGATATTTTATGGCCATCAAAATATTATACTATAAAGTCAACACTTTTAAATGACTGCAGCCAAATCAAGCCTGCACTTGAACATCACCCCACCTGCTGGGATTCAGAAAAAGTCTACATCATATAAACTACCTCTGGGGAAATCTGGGGGTAGAAATCAAAGGGAATTTTAAATATGTAACCTCCCTACATGTCAATGATTGATATTCAGGTATCAATACAGATTTAATGGCAACATTTTTCACGTTTACTTGATTAGCAAATTTAAACTTCATGTTGGCATGCGTGTCAATGTGACTAGATGATTTAGCCCAACCCATATGAAGAGCTCGGTGGGGTATTGCCCTTTTGTAACATCAGGAGTCTACCCTGGGCATCTATGTTCAGATTCGAAGCTGACTTCCTTGTCTGCCTGTAGAGCAGCAGGTTACCCTAATGACTGATTCTGGAAACCTCACTGCTCGCTGAGTCAACTGCAGGAATAGATCTTGTTCGTTTTTGTTTCTGAAATTAAAAGCTTAACCTGTCTCAATTTTCCAGTTGCGACGTGAAGGCTTGTTGAATTAATTGTGGTTGACAGTTGATTTTTGATGAGCCTTTGCTTACAGCCCTAAACCTTTTCTAAACTAATTTCAATAACGTACAAGAAGTCCTATGAATGAGAGAGGTGACAGAGGTCCTGATCATTTTTGACTGCAAAGGAATCCCAAATGCTGACTGGTAAGCTCTCAAGTTTAATGGTAATTTGATGTCAAATTTCAATTCGAGTCACCATTTTTTCCTCTATAACTTGAAGCACTCAGGGTATATCTGACTTTTGGCGACACGATGCTACTCAAAACAGTAGATCTCATCCCAGGGGTACAGACTTGAAGTTTTAATTGTTGCTGTTCAATTAAATGGAACAACAAAGTACAATTATTAGAATTACAATAAAGTTAAGGGCAGTACTAATCTATACCAATCCAAAACAAAAGACCCTTTTACATTGGCTCATTATTTAGATTGTATATGTTTCTATGAAATAAACATATGCCTCAAATGAGTTTGATTTAAAGACTGTAATTAAATGATGCCCCAACATTCCGCATTACCAGAAACATTTGCTGTGGGTTAACCAAGGGAAACTATTTACCCATCTGTCACACTGCACAGCATTCCTGACATTCTGTGAGGAACTAATTGCTATAGATACTTTGATCTTTAAAAACGAAAGATCTGCGGTTCCATCACCACCAAAACTGGAAATGTCAAAGATAGTTCACCTGAGATGCAAGAGGGAAGGAAAGGCAACCTTAGAGCCGGAGCCATACTGCTGTCTCTTGATGGGAATACACAAACAGTGAAGAACACTCTCATGTGGGGAAAATGTTAAGAGTGAGAGCACAAAAGGCTAATTTCTCTTTCCAGAAGATGCGCGCGTGCAGAAGGCCAACTGCAGAGGTAATGTTGCACTAGATAAATCAAGATGCATGCAACTGGACACAGGACACTAACGACAGAGAGAAACCCACACGTAAGCAATGTGCTCAAGCTGCAGAAAATTAAACGTTGCTGCTTTTGCCAACGACTTAAGACATTTTCTACAATAGCTTGGTTTATGAAGAACACCAAGGATTGAATCTGAGCAAATGTTAGCGGTGGTTTTTACCTCCTTGCGGTAATCACAATTGATAGAAGGAAGACATAGGCCATAATTTTACACCTCAGTGGCTATGGCTGTAAATCACAGAAGTTAAATTAGGATGTGCACACAGCTTATATCCAGGCAAAATGTTCTGATGTGTACCAATAAGACAAGAGTGATTTAGGTTTAAGAATTGAAATAGGTCTTGGAGCAGAGGTATTTTATTCCTCCTATGATTTTACAGTACCTAATGCAAGCAAGCACTCAGCAGGACTGCTCTACAAATAGTAGACATGAAAATGCAACATGCAGTGTCTTCTGTAGCTAAAATTCCCCCCAGAGGAATTCGAGCTGACAGAGTATGCTCTTTGAAAATGAGGAGTTATGACCAGGTCAGCTACCAGAGAGGTAAGTGTCACCAAACAAAACCTTACTAAGGTAGAAAAGATGCAAGTTGCATGGTGCAGCCATTACAGCTGCACATACCTATGTGTTCAGTATTACTCAGCTCTTTTCAGTATCATTCTTTATGTTACAATATATTTGAATACATCAGCTGCATGAGAGCTGAAACCTCATTCTTCCTTCACAATGGTACAAGAATTTGATCTGATAGTTTTATTGAATTTTCCTTTCCTTTTTGTTACCTGGGATGGGTTTTTATTATCTATTTTAATTCCAAGGCTTTCAGTAATAATTTAGTTTGTGAGCTCTACATACATTTTAATAATTCTCTGTACCTAGAAATTCATCCTAGAGCTACATTACATATTCTTGCATGGCTTTATGACACCATCAAGAAACACACTTCACATTTCCAGTTTTAATTGGCGATAGAGAAGCAGCAGCAACAACAACCACCACCATTTAACCTATTTCAAGGCTACTAACAGAAAGTAACACTGGAGCCATCTCACATGAAAAGGGGGTAATTGCCTGCTGGGTTAGAATAATGCAATCATAGCACTTCCGGACAACTAAGCAAAGTTATCTTCATCACTGACATCGACACAACCATAAAAGACAAGAGAAAGAGAACCTGCCTTCTGTAAGTTATCATCTGAAATATAAAAACCAAATAGCCCCGTTATGTAGCTAGACAGAGATAGGCAGAGAGGTGGATGAGGAGTACAAACAAGCAAGGCAGTATCGGTCACCGCAGCAGGCAGCTGTCTCCGCGTGATGGCTGCCTGTACATTGCCGAGTTCATCACAGGCGAGGTGGCAGAAAGGTTCCCAGTCAAGGTTTGAAGCAGGATAACGAATTGGTTTAGTGTGAAGGAGTAGCATGCTCTTTCCACGTGCAAGGAAAGTCATGGCAGAAGCAACATCACTGAGAAAGAAAGCACCGAAGAATAGATGGGCAAAGCAAACAAGAGCTGACATCTGGACACCGTTTAAAATATAAAAGCCAACATTCAATACTTCAAAAAAGGCTGAGAGAAAAAGCAAAAGCTTTGTGCTCTCCATCACCAAGGCGGCAGACCTAAGAACAGGTAGATGCTTAGAGCAAAAAGCGAGAAAAATAACCTTCCATCAGTATTTTGAGTAACTTCAGCTGGCTGAGACTGTATTTATCGAGACCACAGAAAGCAAGTTTTGCAGTTGCAAGGAACACGTTGTAGCTGTGCACCTTTTACTGAGACTCTACTTTCTAGACAGAATTAGCTATATTTAAACACTGGACAAATGTGAAGAGCCTGAGAAAGGGCAAAACTGAGCAATAAGGAATGGATGAGAATACAGCAGCTTGCCCAGAATGATTAAACAAAGATTAAAACCTGCTTAAGTTTAGGTGAGTAGACAGTGAACAGATGTCTGAAAGACAGGGAACACGCTCAAGTTGGATGAAGATGCAGAGAGAGGGCAAATCTGTGAGTCATAGGCACAGAGCAGATCCTGAATTTATGTTCACAAACATAATTTTCCAGACATTACGTAGACAGAGAAGATGGTAGGAAATAATGATGCCCAACTGCACACCAACAGTGTCCATACTGTGAAAGTCATCCATGGGATCAAAGCTTGGCTTACTAAGCACTACTCTATTGAGAAAATTCACCTTCGCGACGTTCCAGAGACAAGGAATTGCTGATTTTGATAAATTTTGTTGACTTTTGGCCCAAACTGAGCAGTTGGCAATACAGATACTTAAACACCATAATATGGTTGTCTAAACAGCCAGGACAGGATTGCTCTCTCTGTAATGAGCAACCCGTGACCACAACACACCAGCACTGAAATGTACAGCGCTCAGCCTGCAAGTAAACTTAGAAGCTAGTCAAGAGAAGAGCAGCATGAAAAAAGGCCACGTTACTCTGTAGAGGATGCAGAGGTTTGACAACCTGGTTTTATTCCAGCTTGGAATGAAACCCAGGAGTCTTGAAATTCTATGGAAGAGATTTCAGGGCCAGGCTCTCTCGGGTAGTCTGCCTGATGTCTTGGAGCCACAAACCATAGGAAACTTGAAATTTTAAAAGATAATCTTAGCTGGCTCCAGTCAGGATCTGAGCTCTTAAAGTCCATGAAGTTTTTCTAACATCTAACTCATTTAGAGAACAGAAACCACAGGCTTCATTCCTTAACTACCGACTCCAACAGCAGTGTGCTGCTGGCATGATTCCTGCACGACAAGCACGCTCCCTGCTTATGTATCTGTCAGACAAACCTACATGAAACAGTACATAAATAAACCATGACTTTGTAATTATTAATTTCCACTTATTAAAATTAAGACAAACTGTTTAAAAAATAAAGAATAATCAAAGAAGCACAAATCAGATCCACATTTACATTGCTACCATGAGGATGCACTGAAGAATTGTCAGGGGATATGAAGTACAGCATAATTTACACATTTGAAGTGCACATTTTAACTAGCTGGTGAGTGTATTTTGCAGGCTCTTCCCCGGGCTGATCTGCAAAATAGGGACGGGCTCTGGGACTCGGCTTTTCCAACACTAGCCAGTGATTTAGCTGCGAGGGGCACAGATCAAACCTGGCCGACAGTTATCACCACTTCTTCAAAGGTGCCCGGTTTAGACTCTGACAGACATGACACTGATGAAGAGCTGAGCGTGAACCACCTCCCCCCGCAGGCTGTCACCTGACTTCATCCGAGACCAAAGCACCAGAGCATTCAGAGAAACACATCTTCACCGAGAGGGCAAAAACGACTCAAGTATTTTATAAGCCACTGAATGGTTTATGGCCAGACTGACACGTTGAATCCCACTCTGAAGGGAAGCAGGAGCCACTGTACAGCTCAGCTTTGAAGAGCCCACATCAATTTGAACAGCTAAAAAGACACACTGTTAGATTTTGCCCTTGACAGAACATCAAAGCACCTGGAAAAGTTCTGACCCGGCGTACCCTGAGGCTTCCACAAGGTATGTCCCTACCTCATTACCACCTGGGGATGCTGGAGGTGCCACTGGCCCCAGCTGCAGGGTTCTCCATCGAGCAGGAATTCTGTCGGCTCGACAGCACCTCTCTCTGAGAGAGGGTAATTCCAGTATTGTAGTGGTTACTTATGAAAAGCATCTCTATTTCTGAAAGCTGCAAGGGCTCTCAGGACGCATTATCTCTCTTTGTTCTCTTGCTATCAGCAGTCCACAACTCCTTGTGCTCTGTGGAGACCACAGAGTCAGCTGCTGTCTGCTAAGCACTTTCCAAACAGAATTATCTTACAACAGTCTTCAACAACACCACCGTTGATTAGGAAGTGTCCACAAAAGCAAGCTGAATCTTGAGGTACCCATCATGATAGCAATTGTGTCTGGGGGTGTACTAAGCATTTTTATTAATGTGCTGTTAATCTAGTTGCAGATAACGATCCAATTTGGTTGACCAAATTTTAAAAGCAAGTATTTAAATTGGCACAGAGATTACCGAAGCATTACAGCCAGAATAAAACGACCACGTGCATGAAAGAGAAAAACATCAGGGACCCTGCTCAGCTACATCTCCTAAGCCCCCTCCCAGCACACACCATGAAAGGGGTGACGGGGTATAAACGTCTCTCTCTACTCTGGAGCAAAGCAGTGAGATAGCTTCATCAGTGCCACTGGGAGTGCCTTTAAAATAGAATAAATAATGACTTAGTTCCCCTCATTTCAGTCCACCAGGTGGGTGAAATGATTTAGATATTAATTGATTATGAGCCAATTAATTGTGCCTCAGTATAGGAGCGTTCAACACTGAATTCTCATGGTAGCTAAGAAATCAGTGATGTTTCAGGGAACCCTCACTGGCTATACCTTTATTTACTGGTGGGAAGGAAGGAGGCAGAACAGTTCTGCCAATCAGGCAACATGACTTCAGAGGAAGAATTGGATTAGAAATAGTTTTGTCAGATCTTATCTCCACTTCAAGTTAATCCTCTCGAGCTGTCACTTTATTTCAAAAAGACACTCATCCTGTGGCAGTCAATTGCATTTTAGTTTTGCAGATGTTCAGAGTGGGTTTTTTATAACACCTACATGAATCAGCCACCCTTAGCTCTGTGGAAAATATGTACTTTAATACACTGACTGTTCCTACCAATGTGTAGATAATAGCTTTGCTTCGTTAATGTGTTTTCTAACTTTCTTTTTTATTTATTTATTCTGTTTGGCTGGTTGAAGCAATTTGCTCTCTATGGGAAGACATTTGTCTCTCAAGAGGAACACAACACAAGTGTTTACACTGAAGCTATAAAAGCAGGGAGGAAGGATAAGCAGTAACCAAGACTATCAGATCCCTTTACAATCACTGATATAACAACAGGAGAATACAATTAACCAGAACAGCAATTTAAGAAAGCAGGACAAAGAATAGCCAACACAAACAGACAACAATAATTATTACGCCTTTGATGATCACGGGAGATCAACCCCTCGGTTATTTGTTTTAGTCCAGGAAACAGCACACCCAGCAAGATCCCAGGGAAGAGAATGTCAGCAACTGAGTCATCAAAAGCCACGTAGAGCAACAGAAAGAAATGTATAGGAAAGTGTAACCACTTGTCTGCACAACAGCAAATGTTATGAGATCCTCATAAGGTACTAAGATATCTTCTAGTCACTGGTCACTTAATTGCTAAAGCTCCTCTTCTCTCAAATGCACACACCAGGAGTTTAGCTACAGCTTTCATAAATATTTGTAATAAATTACTTAAGAAACTGTAAGAAAACTAAAGAGTTGTACTTAGACCCATGAACCTGCATTCCAAGTTACAGACTGGGACAGAAAGAGAATTAAGGATGGAAAAAGAGACTTTAAAATCTCACTGGGTAGTGCCAAAATTCACGGAAGAGAGTAGGTTCAGATCAAGAATACTGGGCAAAGATTACGTATAGCAGGGCATTTTTTCCCATTTTATTATACTCCAGGATGAAGAATTTTAGAGTCATAGAATCACTAAGGTTGGAAAAGAGCCCTGCTTCCCTTCTTGCAAGTTGAAAAAAAAGTCAGCACAGAGACTTTTCTGCTACAGCTAAAGGCTGAAAGTTCCCACTTGTTCAGTATTCTGAGCAACTCTTTTGAACATCCCTTTACTAGAGATTTGGAAGATCCTAGGAAGCAAAAAATCCTTTAAGCCTCTAGCTCAGTTTGCAGCTATGAATTCTGCGTTTAATGCTGGAGAAAAACAAAGGAACAAACAAGAAGGAAGATACATTTTGTTACATTTAACCAAACCAAATTACAGTGCAGCAGACTGTATGGGATTTATTCCACCACAAACTATGCTATAGAGAATGGACTCAAAAAGGCAGCTGTGCTCTGCAGGAGAATGCGGGTCTAAAAAAGCTCAAACACTCCAAAAGAAAAAAAAAAAAAAAGGTGGGAAAGATGACCTTAAAGATTAGAGCATTCGGGTTCCTTATAAGAAAGGCAGAGGAACAGTCACTGACAGTGCAAGATCTGATCTGAGATAAATTCCAGTGTAATCAACATACACACTTACGATAAAGAGATAGGAAAAGGAGATACAAAAATAGCAGTAGGCAGGTTCACATGGCTGCTGCTCACCCTTCACCTTCAGCAGTGGCACCAGGAAGAGAACTGCTTGAGCTGTTGCCTTTAGAGACTTGAGACTCATTTTATGTAAATAGGATTGGTTAAAAATTCCAAGAGATCATCAACTTCCACAAAAAAAAATGCTGAAAATCTCTGAAGGGAGTAATCCTTCATATCTGCATGATGGAAAATTTATCTTTTTCATTATTATTAGTGTCAAGTAGCTACCAGCTACCACTGCCTTCAGGACTGCCCAGGAAATGATGATGTGCCTACAAACGTGATAAACTGTCAAGTCACCCCCCAGCCTAATGGGAAATCCAACAGGCTCCTCATGAGACCTGGGGATGCTTTTCCAGTCCATCACCGGATCAGTTCATCACTGCTGAATTCAACTGATAAATCCCTTCTCATCCAATCTCCATCTTCCCTTGACAAGAAGAAACACTTCAGGCAGGAGAGTTCATTGAAAACCAAAACCCGGGGTGGGTTTTGGATGGTAGATGAATGTGCTTTTACTTCTGCAGAAAACACACGGCCGTACACAAAGTGATGCTACTCCTTAGCTCTGATGCACTGTGCACAGCTATGCAGGCATTGCTCGTACGTTTTACCACGGGAAGAAGTAATGAAGTGTGATTCAGTGACACCTTCAAAAGTCACATCGCACACTCGTGGCAGAAGAGATGAATCCAGCTTTCCTAAACTCCAATTTGATGCTTGTTCCTGAATGTACCTGGGACTGGCAGCCTGTGGCACACATGTAGCAGGCAAACCAGCAGGTATCAAATGGAAGAAGATCAAAAGCTCAGATTCACAGGATTTGAAAGAGGCACCTGGACAGGTAAACAGAAATTAATATCTGAGCTACAAATTCAGATGTGCCACAAATAGTGGAAGTAGCACCCAGGTGCATCAGCTTCTTAGCCCCTATTTTCGGCTGCATTCACTTCACCTCATCTCTGCGTATCGTGACATTTAACTCCTTTGGTTTTCTCTTTATTAATACTGAAAATTACCCTGTCTGCAGTCAAAAGCATCATAACATTCCTTAGCATACCGACAAAACCCAATAAGCCCAGCATCACAGAATAAGGTTAAAAAGATAGGAAAATAATAGTAGTAATAAAAAAGAAGACTGCACTTCCACAAACTTTGGACACAAAGGCTGAATAAACCTTGTGGAGAAGAGGTCGAATAAACTTTCCTAATTCACATCAAGTCAGTTATTTAGGGAAATAAGCTTGTTTAGAGCTCTGCATAACACTAAAGTGAATCCCTGTCCTTCTATCTGAACGGCCTGTGATTTGCTGCATGATTAGATC
This sequence comes from Chloroceryle amazona, assembly GCA_027560015.1. Classification (NCBI taxonomy): domain Eukaryota; kingdom Metazoa; phylum Chordata; class Aves; order Coraciiformes; family Cerylidae; genus Chloroceryle; species Chloroceryle amazona. The sequence goes on along the minus strand of JANHFX010020484.1, from coordinate 52,414 downwards.
TAAAGCTGAACCCTGGTAAAACAGTAACTATGTCACTAGATGAGAAAAATGTATTTTTTTTTTTTCAAATAATTAAGTTTAAAATGACCTATTATTTTCAACAGAGAAATAATAATCAAATATAATAAAAAGCAGGACACTTGTTACACTTGCTACCAGGAATAATCTAATTTCACAGAATAGATGTTACTTCTCATTCTATTCATAGCAACCATTAGAGAAAGGAAAAAAGCTGAAGGTTCAATAGCATAAGGCATTTTTAAACCACGTTTGCTTCTTAAACATTCACTTTTCTCTTTCTTTTTCACTTGTCCACTACATGGCAAGAACTCTTCAGGTCTTAATTTATATGCTTTATTTTCTCTGTTTAACGTTTCATTTATAGAGTTATTTATGAAAGTAGCAGTGCAGCTTCTCTTCACCCAAGGTAACATTATTTTAGTATCGTCCCACATCAATCTGGGGCAGAAAAAAAATACATTTTAATTTGCAAAAATCATGTGTAGCAGATCATAACAATACCTAAAAGCTACGTAACTTTAATTTCCTTTGAAAATTAATAGAGACAAAACAGCACCTACAGAGGCAGGAACAGTGGGCATGCCTGCAGACACACAGCTCAAGACTGCCTGCTACAACTGTCAGAGTTGGAAGCTGCTGGTTTTGTTGAATACACATTTTGAATGATTATAACCCAGTTTCCTGATGAACGTGAGCTTAACTTTTAAGTAGATGATAAGAGCAAGCATTTGCAGTGTCTCCAGTATAATCACTGGCCTGCTTGAAGTCCTGACATTATGGGGCTCAATAACTTCAAGTTTATTGCAGAATGGAGCCTTTGGAATAATAGAAAGTTGATGGTTTTTAGTCACACAAAACCTAGTGTACGGTGAGCTGAGGAGCAGTACGGTCTGCAGCCTGGAGCTGACACTGCCACAGTGGTGGCTTGAAATTGTCCAGCCCTCACAGCAGCTTTGGGGGCTGATGCATGTTGCTAACGCCCTGAAATTTCTCCTAGATAGCCTGCTGAATCTCGCTGCTGCGGAGAAAAAGCCTGCTCACCTCATTCTGTAAGAGTCACTGCCCCTGCGAGAGAACCAAGAGAAGGGAGGTAGCAAGGGGCAGCAAGGTGAACTGTCACAGTTGGCTCCTGGGCTGGTAATCCCTCCATCAAGGGGAAGAACTGGCAGCTCAGGTGGCAGTGTCTTCAGCTCCCAGATCAACACCTTCCAGAGCTCACCTGGCAAAACTCCAGCAAAACCCCTGGCTGATGCTCAGGCTCTTTCACCCGTGTCTTACTGAATTGTCAACGTGTCAAGTCTTCCGCTAGTCGACACAATTTTCCTCTATATCTAAGAAGCCAAATCAGCTGAATCATCCTCCCCTCGTTGTCTTGTTATCAGCTCCTGGAGTCTTTGCACAGAACGTATCCATATTTCTGCACACAGTTGATAAGGCAGTTTCCTCAGCTAAACAGAAATAACGTTGTAAGCAGAGATGCACTGACAGCATTTTGGCCTCGCTGAGGACACCTGGCTTGCTTCCTAAAGTCTTGCTTCCCCAGATTGCTTTGTCATCCCCACAACCTCTGTTGCTTTTCTTTTCTGCCACCTGACCCTTGATCTTTGCTCTCATACCAAGCTGGCAAGGGCATCCTGTTGCTTTTCCCCTGTATGGCTTTTCCTATCCTACAAATTCATCACAGATCAGAAGGATATGAGCAAAAAAAAACCCCACCCCAAACTGAAAGCAGGCAAGTGGCACACAGTTCACATCAGCTGCCAGCGCTGTCAGATACCACAGCAAGTTTTGTGCAGGATGGTTGGTTCCGGGGTGCTTTTCAGTAATCATAAAAGTCTCAGTGGGAATGTTTTGTTTCACCTGTGGGATCTGCATAATTATTTGCAGGAACAGAAAGACTTCACTCTACTGAAAAAACCAAACCCAAAATAAGTGACCAGTAGGTCCCTGGCAAAGGGTTTTCTGAGGTACTGCCACAAACTGACCTGGGGGGAACCCCAATCTCCTCTAGCTCCGTGCCTCCACACTCCTCAGCCCCACTGAATGTCACTATTCCAGCAGAATTTTTTCCCTTCTGTGGCTCCATCCCTGCCTCAAAGCAATGAAGGAGGTGGGAGAATTTGGCTGGCCCCTCTCTCTTGCTTTACATGAACCCTTTAGCCAGTCGGATGTGATGCCTGCTCCTGTCCTCTTGCCTTTCTACGCCCTACAGGGCAAATTCACACCAAACAGTTAGAGAGAAGGTGGGGTTTTATCTCCATAGCCAGAATAATGCATTTACATCTTCATCTCCGTTTTCTTGAGTGTATATGTATAGATCTCACCTCTGCAAGCTCTTAGAGATAAAAAGACTTGAGAGAAAGAAGGGATCTAACATTAAAAAAGCAATGTTTGGGGGTTTTTTAATTAAAAAAAAACAAACAAGTTCTGAATTCAAACCCAGAAAGTTCTTTCTCAGAAGATAAGAATTTCAAAGAGTCAGAACAAAGATAAATTCTATCACAAGGAATCTCCAATTTACAGGCTGCCTATTTAGCCAGGCCAGTGTCTGACTGTTCACCCTGGAAAGGTTGTTACTTGCATAGTAATCAAGGCCACGCTCACTACAGCTGTCGCCGCCTGAATGAACCCTCTGCTCCGCTGCACAATGCGCGGGTTCAGCCCAAGAAGGGACCCAGCAGCAGAGTCTGTGTGAGGGCTGGGGACAGAGCCTGACAGCTGAACCCAACTGGGCAGACAAAAGCATCTCCCAGGCAGAAAAGGCAAAAAAACCCCACGGGCTTGTCTACATATGCAGTTGTTTCTTACTAACTTCCCAAGTTTCACGTGTGAGATGCGCTAGGTTAAACTGAACTTCCAAATAAAGCGCAGCAGTGAACAGGCTTCTATTTGAGGAACTCTTCCTACTGAGAGGCTGCTGCTCTCAGCGGCACCAGCCTCACATCACACGCCAAATAAACTCTGTTACCCTGGCAAAAGCTGTAACATCGTGCCCTGTCCGAGACTCCCTCCTTAAACCCCACTCACAAAAGGGTAACAATTATTCCTGATAGGAAAGGAGAACGTTTGGAATTTTTTTGGTGGTGTTTTTTTTGTGTTTTGTAATTTTTTGCGGGGACTGGATGGGACTGTGGGATTGGTTTGGTTGGTTTTTTGTTGGTTTTTGAGTGTCCAACACCAAACTAAGAGGTCTAAAATAAACAGTTTGCTTTCTTGACAACCCATACATAGCAACCTCAGAAGATGCCAATGACTTTGTTACTGTGCTCGAGAGTGTAAAAATAAATGATAAAGGGCTTTTTCTTTTTTTAAAAGTGTGTTTCTCTTTAGGAACAAGACAGGAGTTCTGTCTCGCTGAGTTATTGCAGCTCGAGCCCTGAACCCTGCTGCTTTCAGGTTGAAATGTGAAACATCTTACAATGCCACTTAGTGAAAAATAAAACGTCGATGACTTGGATGATGAAAACAGTGCAGAACAACCTAAAATATGCCCACAAGTTGTTTACATCTTATAAGGCACCATAGACATTTGGACAGAGCAGCAAACCCTCACATTACTCAGAATTAGCAAGGTTCAGTGTGTAACGAGGACAGCAGAATGCCTAGGCAAAAAAAAACAACAGCAAAAACAAAATTCAAAAGGAAATAAAAAACCCTCTCTAACTAATGCTTCTAAAAGGCATTCGCTTGAGACTACATATGCAGAGTTTGTTTTTAAGCCTCAATTTTTTAAGACCTAGGCAATAGGAAAATATAAAAGCAACACAAGTTACAAATAGATCCAAAGAGAAATTATTGCAGAGAGCTAAAGTGTATTTCTGTGGAACGGAAAAGAAACATCTTTTGAACCAGAGGTTGATGATGAAGAGCATACATGCATGTAAGGAAAAAATAATAAAAAAATCCACATTTGAAGCAGCACCGCGCTGGGAAAAACACCCATCCTGCTTGACACAAGTCACGGTCAAATGTGATGTACAAGTCTTCTGTCACTAAAACCTGAAGAGCTTTTGGAAAATTCTGGCCATGTTGCTTAAGTTTTTGTTTAAATCTTTAAGCATAAGTTTAGCCTGTTGTCTTAAATTCTTCATTCCTATACAATCCTTCCTAAAAGCCATTACCTTACTACTACTCAGTGGTGCCTAACAGATTGTTATTGAACATTATTCCATATAAAAAATGAAATGTCAATCAGGTAGACACATTTTATCCACAACCACATTATATAGATATGTAAATTATAATAACATTTTCAGTTGCAAAGTTTTTTTTTCATGTTGGACTCAATGAGAGGCAACAGCAATACCATATCCACAGAAGTTTGAGGGCTAATTCTTCTGCATTTCCTAAACGCTTTTGGTCATGCAAAATGTAGTTACACCATCCTGTATCACATTTCTGAGCATAAAAAAACCCCATGGCATGATTAGAAGAGAGAATATTTACATTTTTAGTGGTTGGTTGGTTTGTTTGTATGAAGGCAATTAAACTGAATCTTTTGACAAAGAGCTGCAGTCGTGGTCGACAGAACAAGAAGCTACTGGTGCTAACCACCTACCTCTGCTATGAACGACTTGGCCGTCGAGGGGTTCATTATGAGAATAGCCCGTCTCAGCGTATCCCGGTAGCGGTTCAGTTCTTCTATCCTCATAGTGGCAAAGAGTCCCGTGATCATTTTATTGATGTTGTTTTCCACTTTCTGCAAAGCTACATCCATTCCCTGTTGAGACACTTTGTCCAAAAACTCTTGTATTCCACGGATATCTAGGAAAATCAAAAGCCAAACAAGGTGTTTATTGGTAAGTGAAAAAAGATAAAGACACAAGTAACTGCTCAACTCATCTTACAAAAGCATTTAGTTCAGTGTCAGGTAGACCCCCAACGGCCACAGAATCCAGCAGCAAAGGGCTCTGGGCTGGCCCTTAGCATGGTCATGACCTTAGCAAGGTCTGCTTTGGAGGTGGTACAAGTGACACCATGGCATCACAGTGCGGTAACATCTCGGGGTAACCCCAAGAGAAACAACAGAGAATAGTGGAGCATGCAACTGTTGTTTCCTTTCCCGGGCTTACAGCAGCAACATCCTCTCCGGGCTACGCTCACAGGTGAGAGCTTTTAGAGGAACTGAAGCTCATCTTTGAACCAGAAGAAATAATGAAAACCACTTCATCTTCCCTAAAATACCAGGATCTGGAGAGAAATGGTATTTTTGGCACCTGGGCTATTTTAGGCATTCGGCACTGCAACCCCATTCTTCAGACACTGCCGAAATACCAGGGTAACTGAGCACTTGAAGAATAGTTTAAACATGAATAAAATACATGCTTACCCTAAAAATAAAGTTCCATAAGAGAATCAGATACTAATTACAGTTTCTATTTAATATCTAAATCAGGAAAATTAAATTCAATCTAATCAGAGATGTTAGAATTTTTTTTTTTGGCACTTTAAATACCAACTTAAGAAGCGACAAGATTATTCAAACTGCTACAAATATGCCTAGTTTTATGCAAATTATAAAATAGCTTCTTTCCACTTTAACCCCTTCAATTCTAAAGTTGCTCAGTCACTCAGTTACTCAAAATCCCGACAAATAATATAAACTGGAAAAAAAAATCCAGGATAAAACTGACCAGATGGAGTCAACATGATTGAAGCACAAGGAACACGTGTAGATAGGTTGTAGATATATTATCAAAACATCCAGAGGAAATAATTACTTAGGTTGTGAAAGCCTTTCTAAAAACTTGAATTCTATAGCATAAAACTGTTGTCATTTCTGACACCAGAGCACAATAAGCATCGATACAACACAAAGCTTTGGGCAGGAAATAAATACAGACATTGCTTATACCTCAGCTTACCCTGCAGAAGAACGGTGGTGACACTCACCTGCTGCTATGGAACAGCAGAGAGCACATCAAAACACCCTGCTCTTTCAATCACGATGCTGCTTCCAATATTTCAGCAGCGAGTCCCTCGCAATGCTCGTGTTCAAAGCGCGTGCCAAAGACCAGATGCTGCCACTGAATGGGCGGCATTGTCTTTCCCGCGTGGATTGTCTGGAAGTGGCAAGCATCCACGCTGCGCTGTGGAATCAGCTTTCTAATAGATAAACTCCTCCTGCAGAAAAATCTGGCAGGCAACCTGTGGCACAGATGGCTCTGCTGCAGAGACACAGGGCTGTTCCTGTCTGGAACACAGGTGTTTTTTGCCCTGAATTCGCTAGCCAACCTTGTTGCCCAGCCAGAAGACGCATTTCTATTTTCTGTTTAAATCAGATGAGTCACAGTCATTTCCAGAAATGCTGAAGAGCTGCCCACTGTCACCACTATCAATTATCCCCACCGACGAACGCCAGAATTACTACATAGGGACAGACCAATGCAAGAGCCAAATCTGGGATCTCCTCTCCCACCTCTATTAATATTACGCTTTCTGCTTCCTCGCTGCGCAGCCACCGCGGCCGCTCTACACGTGTGCGCAAGAACACCGTGCCATCCTGCAGCAGATAAGCAGCATCACCTTTAGGGTCAAACAAGGCTGGAAACTCTGAAGAAATATTACAAAACATTCTCTTTTTAGCCAAAACGTTGGCTGATTTAAGGGATTGTGAAGTTGGCTTGGATAGTCTAATAAGAAAAGATGAAGGCAAGCAAAAGGACTCTTGGAAATGACCTTCCCTGACTACCCAGGTACAGCTGTGCCACCAGAAGGCAGAGATCTATAGGAAGCTCTTACACTGATGCCCAGGAGATCCACCAGAAAGGCTGCAGCCACAGCTGAGTGTGCAGAGCATCCTGTGTGGGTGAGCGCAAGGCTCGTGACCTCCTAAGCTGCGAAGTGCATCTATGGGCAGTGAAGATTTTATAAGCTGTACAAAGGGAAGAGCAAATATTAAACAACAACTCT
>JANHFX010020484.1:0-36342 GCA_027560015.1 Chloroceryle amazona | reverse complement strand
CATTAATAGGATCTTTGCAATATATAAAGAAAACCTGAATAACAACAGCTTAGGCTTACTGTCAACTTTTGAAGGCAACTGAATATGATTATTAATGTGTCCAAGCAAAAACTGAGTTGCTCTTGGGTGTTAAGAAAGATATGCAATAAATTTATGTAATTTATTCTTCTTTACAAAAACCAAAACAAAGCAAACACACATATCATCACTACCACCACAACAACAAAAACCCCCAAAATCCAGTCCTGTAAATGGCAACATGCTATTAAAACAGAGCAGACAGTTTATATACATTGATTTACTCTCCTCACTTCAGCACGGAGTTGTTTATGCAAACAATAACACCTTGTAACTAATGGTCTTTTTAATGAGGGCTGAGTTACAGCAAACAGTCTGAAGTACAATAGCAACGGTATCCTAATTAATACCAAAGCTGTTTATCATGATTAATGTTAATGCAATCAATAAATATCAAAGGAATTAATAATGATTAGGTCTGTAATTTGGAAGCAGCACCCTGTGAAATAAAGCAGAGCGTTTCTGCTGGGTATCTAACAGACGTGAGAGCTTGAATGAAGACACAACACGGGCTTGCAGCGTAATTCACCAGGGGACACCCCAGGCTAAACTCTGAAATACTCAACTTGTCCCTGGCAAAGCTACACGTGCAGTTAAACCTGCATTTCCACGTGTAAACCGGGTAATGGGATGGCAAAGAGTACTATGTATTGACAGATGAGTGTCTGATACCAAACCGTGCAATTACTTATTTTGCAGGAACGTTCTGCGGACACAACAGGTGCCGGCAGAACCAAGAAACCCACATGTGATAAAATATTCCCCTAAAAATATGAAAACATATTTTAGCGCCAGACCTGTTGTCTCATATCATATGGCTCTTACTCACAGGGAGCAATGCTTTACTTCACAAACTCTTATTGAGCTCTGTGGAAATATTTACAGCGCGAGGAATGGAGTCGCACAATCAGGCTCATGGGGAGCCCCAGAGGTCATGAATGCAGAGACCCACCTCCTCCTCAAGCCAGAGTGGTATTCTTGTTAAGACACAGAGATGAGGAACATGCCACAGTGGATTCCCACTGCACACTGATGCTGTTGAGCCTCCATCCAACGGGAACACCTCTGAATTCCTTCAGGCAGATAAATACGGGAGGGCGAGTGCTCCCACAGAGGGGCTTCAAAGTGTTTTGGCTTAGGAGAAAGTGTCCCCTCTGCACATGCTCTGAATATAGCTCAGGTTTTGGGCTTGTTTGTGGCCTTCAGGTTAAAGGTAATACATTTTCAATAACCACAAGTATCCTTTTTCAGAAAAGTATCAAATATTCTTGGTAATTGGGAAAAAAATTATCCGATTCTCAGAAGTTTCTAATATTCAGAACATTTCAAAACAATCTTATTACGTATTAATCTCTTATGCTGCTTGTTACATTCCTCATCATCACTTTCAACACAGATAAAAGGCTTGTCAAGTTATCTTTTTAGGGAGATGCTGAAACTCTCGAGATGGTTCTCCTGCGCCAAGTACTGCAATATCTAGGTTACATATGCCAGTAAGAATGCTACTGCTTGAGAAACAAACTATTTTTACTGATACATCGATCTATCCATCACTCAAGACCTGTAGCTATCTATATGTCAATAGATACCTTTATAACTAGGTATCAGTAGACAAATTCGATGTCAGATTTTGCAAAAGCCTGGGTTTAATCCAACGAAAATCTAAGTCTCCATGGTCCTGATGCCACGTGTTCAAATAAGAGTGTATCGTGTGACACTCCAGTCTCTCAAACAGGGCGTTAAAAAATATAGCAGAGTCGAACAGCATTACAAAAATTGCTTGAAAACATCTAAATTTCCAGGCACACTTTCAGACTAAGAATAACCAGTTCACTCCCTGTAATGCTATGAAGTGGGAAACATGCTTTTTTGTGGCAATTGTTATTGAAACAAGAAGGGGAAGAAAACAGCACAGAACATTTAGCTCCACGGGGCCGAATGCCAATACTGGCAAACAAACTGAATGAAGGATTAAAATCTTCTCTCTTGACGTTGCACCGCAGTTGTTACAATAGCCTCAGGACTCAAGCTGCCCATGTGGCTCTTTCTTTCATGCTATGCTTATGAGAATTGTGCGTGCTGGATTGGGGCAATATGTGCTTCATTATGCTGGCAAATAGACCTTATTCCTGTACACCGAGAGACTGTTTAATACATGGGGAGTTAGTGGCTGGGAAAGGGCTGTTATCTCGGAGGTGGCTTCTCTAGAAGATGAGAGCATGAGCTGCAGAGTTTGCCTCTGAGTTGGTCTGGCTGGCTTGTTCTTTAACAGCAAGTTGCTGCACTATATAGGCATACAAAGTAAAGCCTATACGATGTGTCAAGCTATCTGTATAGTCATATATTCCTTAGCCGAGCAGAACTGTTGGGCCCAGGGGAAGAACTGATTGGTAAAAAGCATTAAGACTGAGGTCTACTTGTTTTCTTAACACTTTTTTCCCCTCACAATCAAAAGCTCCATTAAATCCTTTCTTAGTAATCCAAATCGTTCCATTGTAACTTATCTATCAACTAAAAGCTCTAGTTCAAACATGCTTGAAATCCTGGTTGCATTCCCTTCTTGACCCTGAAATACCCAAGACATACTTTGTCCCACTGGCATTTAAAAATACACACATTTATATCTAAAAGGACTTAAATGCTACCTTACCATGCAACACTCTGCTGCAGTTTCATTTACTGTCACTTCCTCAGAGATTGTATTTCCAAGCCAGTGTTTAATATGATCAAGGAATATTAGTTTGCCATCAACCAGAGAAAGAAAAATATTGCCATGTCTCTTAAGTCCTCAGTCAGGACAGCAGAAATGTCAAATTCCAAAGGGCCTGTACACAGCTCCACTGCAAGTTTAACAACGAAGGGACAGAAAATTGGCAGGAGTGTTCACAACACTGCTGCTCCATACTCTAAGTTACGCTTAAACTTAAGTTGTCCAGACACTAACTGACCCGCATAACCACCAGCTAGCAGATGCTATCAAAAACGGCATCTTCATCAGATGAAGGAATAAAACTTATCACAGAGTTTGACACGTTGCTTAGAAAGAACATCAAGAACGTTTACAAAATGAGTTACCTTCAAACGTTTCTCCACTGTAGCTACACCCAGCACACACTGGCACGCGCCCAGCGCTGCATTTAACTCTCCAGCTGAGCTGGTCTTTCTCAAAATGCAAAGTTACTGCATTTCCAACACTAGTGGGCTGATAGCCAGTAACACAAAAAGCAATACTTTAGAGTAAAATCACATCTAAGTTAGATTGGCACAGGATCTAAAGAAAAAAAAAAGCCCAACAACTAATTTTGTGTTCAGTGTGCTATTTTTTAAAATAAAGAGCAAAGCCAATGCAATTTGAAATAAATAATTTACATCTAGGCTATCAGCTTGTCTAAGCACTTCCAGCAAAGCAGAATTTAAATGGCTATGGTTACAAATATGTCCTTAAAATGTGTTCTTTGGAAAATGGAAACAATGGTAGGTCCTTAAATAACTACTAGCTGCTGTAATTTAGAAAAAATAAAAAAAAAGAATAATATAAAATCTATAAAGAAGAGCAAGTTTAAAAACAGATGCAGGAATAAATCACCAAAAAAAAATTAAAAGGGACTACTGGAGATTAAATTATTGGAATGAATGCGGGCGTTTTCTTATTTATTCCTCCCTTTCTCTTCCTGATAATAAATCATAACAAATCATCCCCAGCCAACCTAAGTTGACAAGCCAAAATGAAAAAAAAAATATTATAAGACCTGTGGAGACTCCAGTAACTGCCACTGATTTGTGCAAAGAGTGGGCAGCAACCCTTTAAATAATCCGAGAGATGTTCCAGGGTCTTTTTCATCTTCTGTAACTTGGAATCTACCAGGCTCCTTCCAGGACTCTCCTCTGTTTGGATACAGGGTAAGTGAACAGAAATTAGATCTAAACCTTATTCCCAGAGGTCTCATGGTCCTGACTTGGACACTCCAATGTCACTCCCCTGGACATCCTCTTCAAAGGCAGCATCGTTTAAATCTCACTGCTCCTGGATGTTTTCCACCTATTACCCACAGAGATTAGTGCCTTAAAGGTATTTAGATAATGTGAAGCTGTGGAAAAAAAAATAACCTCTCTTCACACACATTTCTGTTTTGGGATGAAGAATGAGGAGTTACAGAAAGGGTTTTTTTCCCTGTGCATCTGCTCTGTGTTTTGGACGTGCTCCAAGGACTCTTGAAAGCAGGAGGGCTCCATACAGTAGGGCCAAACCAGCTTTCCCTTGCTTTCAGTAGAAGGTGAACACAACCTTTCCACAGAAACCGGTTTTCTTTCCATCTTCTTGCTCTATTTTGGGGCCTTCATGTTTCAACACCAGATGGATCACAGGTTCCCTGGAAGGCTAGGCAGATTCATTCCCCATTCCAACACAATAGTGGGGAACCCAAAATCCAGACAGAGGTCAGGGAGAAAAATCCAGTCCCTAAGAACCTCAGGTTTTCCCATACATCAGCCATGCAGAGAGTGTTTCCAGACTGATTAATGGAAATTCATCCTCCCCCTATTTGTACTAATACACATCCAAATCAGGATGAACAGCTGGGTCGGGGGGCAAAATACAACATCAGGCAACTTGAGCACCAATCAGCGGATATTAAGCAATCAGAACGTCAAGGTAGCTTTGAAAAGATAAGCTATTATGTCCTGTTTACATTGAGGACAACATGCTGCTGGCTGCTCCTCAAATCCTTTCTTAGTTTCAGGACACTGATGAAGACTGATAGACCGTAGCATGCACATTGCCTGTTGCGAGGAGTAAGGAATAAGGTTAAAGGCTGGATTTCTTCCACTGAGATGTTCTGCTCCCTGCTCATCAAGTGGCCATGTTAACCACAAGGTAATTTTCTGGGGGAGTCTTTGTCACCTTTAACCAGCATTCCCAAAACATTCATGGATTCACTGCAGAAAGGTGATGAATTCACAGGGGAAAAAAGCCATGGAAACTTACAAGTTTAAACAGATAAACGACAGGGTTGGGTTTTTTTTGGTGTTCTTAATCTCAGCTGCACAAGTAAGGATAAAATGTCATTATGAGACCCAAGATCAAGTGAGCCTGGCCTCGAGTTTTCAATAAATCTTTAGTCACTTTGGATAGCAATCCTGCTCTTGCAAATTATTTTTCCTTCATAACACAATGGTTCATCCCAGACTTAGAAGTGAATTATTTCAAGATGAGTGACAGCACATCTTTAATATATCCTGAAAACTCTTCAGAAGGAAAGAAGGATAAGATGGGGAGGAAAAAAAAAATATTATTGCCTGGGTTTTAAAGAATATGCTCCTCTGCAGTGCAGATAACACAGTCTATCCTGTTTCTTTTCTTGATAAGGTTACAGAAAGCCAGTTCATTTACATCTTTCACTGTAAAGATGAGCCAACCTCCCCCTTCTCTCCACCACACTCTACGCAACTCGGGCTGCTAACAGTATTTTAAATTCACTTGTAATTAACCTTTAAGGGATTTTAGTCTTGACTATGAAACAAGCTTGTGTTTGAGTATTAACAGCTGTGCTTTCTAAGCCTCAGGATCTGTATTTGGGAAAAATAATCCAAACTTCTGATATCTAAGAGTAGAAAATACTACCAGAGAGTGTATTTGCATCTCCACTGCACAAACCACCATGATTACTTTCGGATGTTTTTATTGAGAAGTATTTTGCAAGTGTCTTTTCTGGGTCAGATTTCTTCCAGTATACAGGCTTTGCTGATAATGGTAACATTAAATCCATCACATTAAAATCGAACGATTATCTGAATGTTGAAAAAATAAACTAGAAGCCTCACAAGTTTGGACAGAGGCAAGACTTACACACAGAAGGTGTTCTGACACCGTATTCTTGCAGGATACCATAGGAGAGCTTGAAAGGAGGACAGCTAGTGAAGGCCAACAAATAGAAGGCTCCCCAAGTTCTGATCCAGGCTTTGTCTCAAGCAGTGATGGCTCCCAGCCCTTTGAGAAGCCTGAACTGCTTTGAAAAACATCTAGAAGTTACACGGTGACAAATCTTCAGCTGAAGACTGGCTTCAGCTGCTGTCTCCTCTAGCATGTGAACACGGGCTGTACACTCCCAAAAAAGGCTGAGGGGTCAGAATAAGCTGTAGTGCTGATGGCCCTGGAGAGCAGAGCCTGTGTCAGCCAGCTCTGCTGGAGAAATCAGCACGAGTGCTGATGGGTGAAGAGGGGCAGGGAGAGCAGGAGGTTAAATCAATTAAAGCCAGGCAGCGACCTGCACTGGGGAAAGGACTAGACACACATCACCAAGCTGACCTCTAGAACCCTGTCTAGCATCCAGAGAGGTCTGTCTGCTGTGCTAATGTAGCCCATGGGAAGATAAGTAATGCAAGGAAATCCAGACTTAGATCCCAAGAACGATTCCCAACTCCTCCCTTTGCTGGGTGCTGATCCCTCACTGGCACAAGCCAAACCTCCCATCCTGCCTGTCCTTGCTCGCAGCGTTGTGCGAGCAGTTTCCATTCGTCTGTTCAGGAAAATAGAAACTTTTCATCTCACACATAACCACGCTCGATTACGTATTTCACGATGAAGTGTAGACTACTGTAGTCCACTGGGCTGCTTCCTCCATCCCTTACTTTGGCCATCTTCACCCTCACACTCTTGCTCAATCTTTTAATTTATCCATCCAGCACTGCCTGAGAAGTTCCTAAGCAGCACATAGGATCTGATACCCTTTCTAATGCTGTTGCTCTTTTTTTTTTAACCCTGATACCCTTTTTAAAGCTGCTGTGCAGTCTGCCTGTGCACAGCAGACAATTGCTGCACAGCAGCAATTACACAGAAACAAAAAAGCTGCATCTTAAAGCAGCTTAATATAAAAGACAACTTTATCAAAAGCTAACATCCTGACAAAATCATAAGGATTTACTTTAGTTCTGTGGAAGTCTGTGTAGAAATGTTGGTGAAAAAAACCATCAACCACAAAACCTGTTTAAACTCTGACCATCAACAATTCTCATTTTAGGGACTTGCTCAGAAGAAGCCAGGGCAATGTTCTCCCTAAGAGAATAAAACATTGCACTTGATGCTATTTGACAGAAATGACACTTGCCTTGCCACCTATTAGACATATTGTCTGGCAAATTTCCCTTCCAGTCTTTCTACCTTGCGTGTAACTTTACCTTCCTATCTGCTGCTTCTTCCCCCGAGCACTGCAGAACATTGGTTCTTACCCTCCCATTGCTTCTTACCCTCCCAGTGCCTCTTCTCCCTCTCTCTCGGATCTGCTCCAGACAGGCAAAGCAACTTGCTCTCCCTCTTCACATTTCCTCCTCCATCTCTTAATGTTTAAACATTTTCCCCCCATCTACTACACTCCATCTCCCCCTATGTCAAGAAACAAGATCTAGAGGACCTAGAACAGAAGCTGAAAGCTCACACCCTGGTGGCACCTCTGCCACTACTTTGCCCCATGAATCATTTTGGCCGAGTAATCAGATTTCTCTTATGCTTTGGCTATTCTGATACTTTGACACCTTTGTAAAACGCTTTTTGCATGATCTAAATACAAAGAATTACCTTTGTATTCCGTGAAGCCAGTTTTCCCAAGGTTAGAAGGCTGATTTCTTAGCATAATTCCCATTGCCAGCAGTTCCTTTACAGCCCCTCTCTCTTCTGAACGCTCATGTTCCGTAGCTCCCCTTTCTGGCCCAAACTATTCATATGGAGACAACGGGCTCTGCTGCGCGAAGCACAACACCACAACCTAGTCCAGGGCAGACAAAAGAACCCCCAGCTGGTAGCACTGGTTTAATTGGAAGCCCTACAATGGAAAGAGCTGCCTGTGCTGTCCTGGATGAGCTTGGCATCCTCCCAGGCAGAGATATTACCGAACAATACTGCTCCAAATAAGACCATCCCCCAAAGGGAGAGAAATCTGTGAAGAGCAATCTGGGAGAGCGAGCTTTCCTGCAGTGCAAACTGCCAACATTCAGGGGATGTTCTGCTAACGGGACACAGTAGAGCAACTTTTTTTAATTTTTTTTTTTTTTTTTTGTGGCATTGTAGGGAGAGAAAAGTGTTTTCAAAAGCCAAAAAGGCACACATTTAATTCATTCTTGTGAAAAAAAAAGAAAAAGGAGGGGAAAAAAAAAGAAAAACTGAAAAGAGGCAATTCTACTAGACAAGGGAATGGAACAGAGCAATTTGAAGAACAAACAATGCTAAGGCCAGATCTTGCATTTGCCATGAAAGAGGGAAACAGATTCTACATCAAGATAAAAAAAGCTTTGTATGAGAATAAAAAGAAAGGAAGACAGTACATCAGTTGCAAAAAATACAGGGGTGTGAGAAAAATGAGAAGTCTGGAGGAGTTCAGAACATCAGTTCCATTAGCAACTTAGCCACCCGAGAAAACCTTCGACGAGTCAAAACAGCTATCACCATTATTATTTGCTAAGAATAGACATTGTCCTTATTTCCCTGACTGACACACAGAATAACAATCACGTAAGAATAAAAATATCAACTACCTTTTATAGAACACCTTTTTATTTGTAACTCTGAAAACGCTTTGCCAAGAAGCTCAGCATCTTCATCTCTATTTCACAGAGGGGGGAAAAAACCAGTCGTGTCAAGGGGAATTACGTGCCCAAGGTCAGAAAGCAAAGCAAAGAAACTGTTTTCCATGCCAAGATAAAACATGCACAAAGACTGAAAACAACATCTTTTGTCGCAGCTTTTCTTTGTTTGGTCTGTGCATTATTGTGCCATTGAAAGCCTTTTACATTCTGAGCCCAATAGAACTAAGCTTTATGAAAAGGAAAGATTTGAAAGGCAAGGTGGGGTGGCCTACAGCACTGGGGTTAAGTGACAAAGAGTTCCAGATGCACGGAGACCCCAGAGCATGAGCACTGTTGACTGTGAGGAACAGGGGGCACGTGCCACTATCCTGAGACACAGGCACCTACCTAATGGGATTGAACGAGGTTAAGAAAAGCAGAGCTGCAGCTGAGAGCCAAAGCCTTGGTGAATAACACAAAATGCTACAAGAGATGGGGAATTTAAGTAGAAATAGTCAGCACAGGAGCATTTAACAAGGAAAATTACAGACACAGCGCTCAAGTGAAAGGAAGTTATGAGGTAAGAGGGGGGACAAAAACCACACATGGAAAATTCAGCTCCTTAGAAGCAAACACCTATGATCAGGTGCTTCGGAGAAAGGCACATACTCCTACCAGACCGGGTACCTGCTACCCACGGCAGAGGAACCCAGCATCTCAGCTTGTACTCCTTCCAAACATCCTCAGCACAGTCGCATACATGACAAGCAGTGTGACTGGCCCCAAGAGCCTCAGATCAGCTACGTTCACTGACAACCCCGTAAGCTGGTGAAAGCCAGAACACCACATCTGAAAAGGGTCGAGGGTGCAATGCTTATCTAGTCAACCTATCAACTCCGGAATGTTCAAACAGTACCAGTGGCAGGCACCAGGATAGCAAAAAAAGACCATAGGTTTTTGCAAGGAACAAGGGAATATGAAGAGTAAAGGGATATAATCACAGCTCTGAGGTGACAGAGAAGGATGAGGCAGTGAGATTTGCAGTTGTGGTAAGTCCCCTTAGACACCAAGGAGGAGGAGGTGGTTTGCTGCCATGAGAGAGCCATAGGAGAGAGCGGAAGGTGCAGCAAGGAGGCTGTGCCGATGATGCTGCACCAGCTGAAGTGGTTGATGGCCAATGCATTGACAAATGTGTCAGTTAAAAGGGCACTGAGGAAAAATCAACTCGGTCCATGATAGAGACAAAGCAGCAGCAGGGCTTGGCAGCAGCCTCGGCACGTGAAGAGGAGAGAGAAGACAAAATGTGCCTAACTCTGAGAGTCTATTTTTGCTCTCTTACTCCAGGAATAATAACAGTGCAACGTTCCTTTGGTGCCAGTTGCAACCTTTTACTGAGATTGCTTTGACTTTAATGGCTACAAGAGATGCCAGGAAAAGAAGGTAATGTAGCTTTTCTTTTCCCTTGACTTTTTCCAATGTCACAGAAAAAGAAATTTGCATAACTCCAGAATGGCAAATATACTTTTCCAATACGGAGCAATTGGGCAACACTCAACACTTCACCTTAACTGTAAGCACCAGCTGGTGTAAGCCATGCACACTGTGGTAAAATAGGATTGCCAGGAGACCTAAAATCCATCTCTGACAATGAAGAGACACGTGTCCATCAACTACCAACCAACTACCAGGCATCAATTGACAAGAATCCTATTCAGAATCAAAGGCAAAGTTTCCCTTTGCCTTTAAGTTGCATTTTCGCCCTCTACCTCTCCCTGACACACACAAAACCATGTTGGGAGGATAAAAGCAGCAGTCTCGGTTTCCACAACTGGAGCAGGAGTAGGTTTCTCCCGCATGTAGTGCACAAGGCAGCAGTGCCACGTGCAGAAGCAGCACGTGGTGTGAAGCAGCTGAGCTGCTGAGTCTACTCGCTCGCTTGCTCTCAAATGGAAGTTATGATTTTCTTCCTAGCTCCTTAAAAGCTTCTGAGTGCTACTGGATCCAAGCACCCATGCTCAGTGCATTACTTCAGATAGCAGCAACTTCATTCCTTCATTGCAGTCTTCAATCCTGTGGGCACAGCACCTGATGTAGGGACTGACAGGATTTTCTCCCCTTTCCCCAGCCACACTGCTGCAGTGACTCCATAAAACAAGAGTATTGACCCCAGGGCAGGGTTCTGCCTTCTTGGCACCTTTACTCCTTTTGCACGGGCATCATCTCAGGAGTTTCAAGCCAGTTGATCCATCACTACCAGATGTGAACGCGAGGAGAACCAGGCTTCTTGTGACAATCGAGAGCTCCTGGCTTCAGACTGCAAATAGCATCGTTCCTTCTGGCTTGCTTTTTCTGAGCAACATCACAAGGCAGACGTGGAACTCAGGGGTGCTGCTTCAGACGTCAGATGCCTCTGGGGCACCACACTTGGGTGTTTAGCCCCAGTACTGAGTTCTACACCCATGTAAAAAAGAGGGACCTGCCCTCATTTAGCCCGCCCAGCGACTGGCACTAAGCTGCAGTACTCCTACCACCAAACACAGAAGAGAAAGAACCACCATAAACCACATTCTTTTCATTCGGGCATGTCCAATACTTGAGGAAATCAAGGCAGTATAGTTATTCCCATTTTACCTCAATATCTAAAAGCACAGAGCAGATTAAGCAGCACTTCTGAAAAGATGGAGCTACAGAACACAGGTCTGGTTTTCTGCCTGGTATGTAGGTCAGCAGGAAAAAGCTGGTCCATATGTGTCACCTTAAATGCCCAAGTCTGCTGCTTGAATCCTGCACGCACAAGAGAAAAACTGCTGAAGTTTCAGCAGCGTGTCTTTAGGCCTGAGTAAAGCACGATCTGCCTGGTGACGTGAGCAGTGCCAAGGGCGCTGCAGTAAAGCCCACATGGTCTTTCTGCCATTGGGCTGCTCTGATCAAAGAACAGACACTGCCTGCCTTTCCCACTGCATCTCATTAGTGTGCTGCAAGAGGCATTCCACGGAAAAAAAAAGGGAAGAAGGTCAGTTTTCAGAAATTTAATTACAGCTGACTAGCTGCCAAGAGTAAATAACTTCAAAATGCATTGTAACGCATGAGTTTGCATAATTCTAGTACATTATTCCACTGCCTCCAAGTCCGTTTCTGCAGAAGTTGTATAAAACAGGAGGCTTAAGCTTAGCAAACAGCCCTGGTATCATTTCACCAGTTTTGAAAGGTGTGAAGTTTCCTGACTTTTCCAGGAGTTATGCCTGATCTTTGCCTAGGAATTAACGAGGGGAGAGACAAGTACGCTCTGCCATTTCTCAAGCTATTACAATCAATTATTTTCCTTTGTTAGCAAGGGAATTTCAGACTGCTGTATACTAAGGCACTGTTAGCTAGCCTGTATCCTTCCCTCATTCTCTCCCCCTTGATGCTTTTGGTACCAGCTTGTTTTAAGTAGGAATGTCATGGAAAGCACAGAATTTTATTTTTTTTAGGAATTAGATGCAAACGGTTTCCTATTTGCTGTGTCTGCAGCACCCATGCACACAAATATGTATATATACAGAGAAAATATCCCATAACTGGCTCCGACTTCCCCTTGGGCACAGCAATATTCTGGGACAAGCTGCACGGGACAAATGCAAAACTAAGAGAAAAAGACCGGCGACTTTAAGAACATAGTCTCCATTATTTATGGAAGCTGCCTGCATTTCTAAGCCTTTAAGTCATCCAACCACAGAAAAAAAAGTCTAAGGTCAGTGCTTTGTAAAGCTTCAATTAACACAGGCACTTATTTAGTATTAGTGCAAGAGATGACCCAAAATCCAGTGATTTTGTCCCCACAATAGGAAATGAAAAGCCTGAAATTGACGTTTGAATTAAGGCAGCTTTTATTCCTTGTTACTCTGGGTGAAGGCAGATGAGCAATGTCAAAGACCACGAAATAAGATGATCTGCAAAGAAGTTTGAAACATGTATAAGGACAGTCAAATTACCACATTTCCCAGAGTAAGAAATCAAAGGGGAGACAGAGCAAAAAGAAAAGAAAAAACCCATATTCTCTTCATCTCAGTATCTCTGCCATTTCTAGAGCCGAAAGCAAACACTGTTAAAATCCAGGGATATTAAATAAAGAATGGCAAAGAGTAAGCCTAGAATCTTCATGCATCTCTGAGATTTGCAAACAATAGAAACTGGTAGAGCATTTCAAACAGGGGGGAAAAAAAGCAACAAACAAACCTGAACAAAAAAAGAAACCCACCCAGCCCTGTTCTCAGTCCTTATCTATGTGAAAAATAAGGACACAGTCCTGGAAATGCAAAAAAAAAGCCCTGCTTAAAGCAATTTTCCCACATATTCAACAGCCTCAACAGTTTCTTTGATCAAGAAATGCTTTTTTCCCCTGTCACCTCTTTTTTTTTTGGATTGCTTGGTGCCAATCAGCACTTACAGCATCCCAATATTCTGAGGTTCCGGTGACAATCTGAAACTGTGACTGCAACTCCATTAAATGCCTTGAGAATGCCTCTCTGGTTTTGCATCACCAACCTGCCCTATCCCAAATCCATCCTGAGAGGTCTTGTTTCCCCAAGACTTCTTTTCTCTTTAAAGGAGATGCAGATGTAGGGTCTTGAAGAGACCTCCCCCACCCCAGGGGAACAACCTGCAGCCAGTTTCACCACGGACCTTGCCTGTTAACCTCACTTTTGATGTTTGCTGTAAAGACAATTAGCTATACAGACATTTCTCTCTCTACGCTGTGATTTGCAGTAAAGTCCTCTACATGAACTTCCACAGAGGAGCTCAGTCCCCTTTTACTTCCATCTACAGACTCTTGGGAAGCCCTCTGAGTCTACGACCACAAGAGCTGCCAGATTTGCAGCTTTCACTGGAGAACAAGAAGTACCATAAAAGCTCTTAGGCAGTGGGAGGAATTTCAGAGGACTGCAGACCAAAAGCCACCTTTATACACAACCTTTTCAGGATCTGATTCCTCGATCCAACACATCCCAGTGCCCTCTAATAATGGGAACACTGAGATGTCGCTGCATCGCATGCTGCTGTCAGCTGAGGGACAGCTTTCTTCACAGGCAAACTGCACTTTTTATACCTGGGAGTGTAACAGAAAGAGCAACTCGTCTGGCTGCAGAGTATGCACGCTGCCCACTGCCTTGGGCTGTCGTCTCTGCTGCTAGCAGGAGCTGGCACGGGCTCAGGGATTCACACCAGCACATCCCGGCACGGAGTTGGGTCCTACCCTTGCTTGTGAACTGTTTTCTCCTTTCACGAAGGAAGACTGTAGCACACACTGCAGCTTCAGTGGGCTGATACCATTGTTTTATTTTTAATAGATACAACTGCAAAGGGAATTGTTAACAGTACTGTTGTTATTAAAATAGATTAGACAAAACAATACACTTTATAGAAAACGCTGCTCACGTGAAGGATGATAAAATTAGTAGGGCAGCTGCTTTGAAACACCCACTATGACCATTTTCCTGCAGTTGACATAAAAATGATTAGCAAATCAGAAACCCAACTGCTTCACGTGAGGGTATTTTAAATAGCACATCCTTACCATGTGAAGTAAGGCTGGAGAACCAGGGAAACCCTTCCATAAAGACAGGCAGCCTGGCACTGTGGAGACAGACATCTGGGAGAGAGGAGGAGGAACTGCTGGCTGGCAAAGATCACTTTTTGTCCGACTCTGCCCTTAGTTACAGGCAGCCATGCTTCTCTCCACAGCCATTTCAAACCCTAGCAAAGGGCAGTCCACAGTTCTAGGTTATATAGCTTGCACCTACAACAGCACTTGGCTTTCCAAGCTGGTATGAACAGGAAGGGGTCACTGCCAGCTGTACTATCAGTTAAGGCAATTTAAGAATAAATTAAGAGGTCTTACAAACTGACCTAAGCTGGCACATACCCAAACCCATCTGAATTAGAGGAGAAAAACAGCAAAATGCAACCAATTCAGTGCAGGCACCTGTGGTATTAGGTTTATTTCACATGGCACCCAGTTACTCTGCAATACAATATTAACAGAAGGACAATTACTAGTTCTCAACAATTGCTTTACGAATGTTACCAGTTTGGGTCACTCGGTAGAGATGTACTCAAGGATCTATGACAAAGTGAAACAAAGTAAAGCCTCAACTTCATTTTTTGGGGGAATCTATCACCACCACTGCAGCTGCTGCAGGCAGGACGGGTAAAACCTCCAGCAGGGATGGGCTGCTGCAGGGTTTTGCCTGTCAAGTTACAGACACAGTATTTTAGAAGGCTTAAGACAGGACCTCTGTCTAACTCTTAGAGCAGCTGTCTCTGCAAGAAGTCATCAGTTTTTCATCTCGGAGGCTGCTGATGCTTTCAAGTGCCAGAAATAAACTGGTTCACCTGAATCTGGGCTCATAAACCTCTTTACCTATTTGTTCTGCTATAGTGCTAAATTACTTTTCCTTTATGAGATACAGCCCTGGCAACACAAATGCAGATATTTGTTGAGGATCCGCAGTACTGGGAAAAGTTTTTCATTATAAGCTTGCTGGAAAACACAACTTTTGTTGCCCTACTTACCTGGAGAAACTTAAGACTTGTGAGCAATGCTTACACACAATCTGTGTCATCATTCAGGATACGTTGGGTTTAAACCCTGTTTTGTATACTTGCCACCACCACATCGCGTGCCTCAGTCCAAGGGAGCCTGTTACGGCTCAGACAGGAATACACCGGGTGGTGAAAGCCCAGGTTGCCTCTCTGTCCATTTCACTTTGCATAGGCTGTCAAACATGGGATGGAGTAAGGACTGCAACCCAGGGGTCCAGCAGCCTGCTGTTCTTCCATCAGACACTCTGTCCTTAGAGTGCAGTGATTAGCACAACTACAACTTGAAATCAGTTGTGGCAGGAAAGAATTTGTGCCTCCTATATCCTGGCTACGAGCACAAACCACTCACTGCCTCGTAAAAGAAGAAAATCTCCTCCCTTAGGAACTCTCTGAATCCAGACTCTCTCCTGCTGCTACTTAAGAAAACTGCAGACGGGTTTTTTTGGGTAGAGCAGATACTTTTTGTCTACTGAAATAAAGTTTTCTTTCATATTTTATTCTTTTAATCTCTTCAGCAGCCAAAGCAAGTAGTCTAATTGCACTCAGGCATGAAATCTCACATGATCCAGGCTGCCTTTAGTAGACTGCTGAGAACACAGATGGAACACGTATCCGGCAAGCACTTTAAAGGAAAGGAATGACAATTGCCTGGCTCCTCCTAAGGATGAGCAGTATGGCCCTCAAGTGAGGCAGGGCAAATATTCTACATCCTCTCACCACGTTAACCTCCCTCGTCACTTTAGGGCAAGAAAAATGAATCCATTGTGCACCTGCATACATATTTCCAGGTTAAGTTCTGCTGGAGCATGCACAAGAGCTCCACTTTTCCATATGATGGAAAAAAGTGTCACTGCAATTCCCATTAGCAATAACTAACTTGTTGAGTGGAAAAACTGGGTGAAATTCAAAGCTAATAGAAGGAAATGGAATTCCATGCTGCTATGGAATTGCTAAAAAAATAATAAAAATCCACTCTGCAATTATTTGCTCAGGTTCCATTTTTCCTAGGGAAGGCTGCCTTGTCCCATAACTCTTCCTCGAAAGGTAAGAGAACTACTCCACCTGCCTGGCAGTACTGCTCTGTATCAGCAGGGACATACTGCTCACCACTCTGGGGTTACGAAAGGCACTGGGCACCTGCAGACGGATTGTATTGGATGCTGGAGGCAACACTGCTGCTAATCCTGACAGATTCAGCACTTCCAGTTACCCCTCAGAGGGCAGAGGGTAACGACATCAAAAGGTACTTTCCTCCTCCCCTCCTACACACAGGCTGTTCCAGGTTGCCGAGTCACTGGATGGGATCTCAGCCATCCGATCGGCTTTAGAGCACAACACTGAATTAAAACTTTCTTACTACTTTGTCACCCTTCTTTCATCGGATTCAAGCCTGGACATTGAACCTCAGAACAGCATTTTTCTTTGCTGCTGCCAAAAGTAACCCTGGCACAAGGAATATTTGTGTTTCTAAGTGGCTCAGGCATCTCTCTGGCCTGAATGCACTTCTAAAAAAAAACACACAACCAAACAACCAATTAATCTTGGGGTTTGGTTTTGTTTGTTTGTTTTTTTTAAATAACAATTCCTTAAACACAATTGCAGGATACTCTCACACTTACTGTTTCATGCATCTAAGCAACTTCAGCAGGTTGAGAGAAACACAGGTAAGAAAAAAAGTGGAGTGGGGAAGAAATGTTTATTTTCTTCCGCTTCCTCTGGCATTTGTAGACAGGCTTTGGAGGAATCAATATTCTCAGATTTATAAGAAAAGCAAGCAGGGGGCCCCAAATTTCATGGCCTTTACAGAAGCAGCCTTCCTGTTAGCTCCACCAAGGAAATGTCAGCTACAACCACAGCCCACATCAGCAGCTACCCGAGAGCCATCACATTGACTAAATAGCCTGGAAATGGGGAACTGTGCGAGTCCTCAGCTGGAAAGTGCTGAGAAGCTGTCAAAAAACAAACCCAAACCCGAACCACATACGCAAGATACTGTGCTATTTATTTTTGTTTAGCCAGAAGTGAACACAGAAATTGCTCTTACGGTTGTAAATTACTTTTGGTGCTACAGAAAAATGATGTGCAAAGGTGATCTCACTGGATACCAGCCCCATGCAGAGGGAACAGAGGCAGTAACTCCTGCTAGCTCACTGGCTGCAGGGTGATTTGCCATGATGTGCCAAGTCCAACTTCAGAAGCAAAATCTTCTCTGTGGGATACGGGGACTGATGTTTGACCACAAGCACTGTGGTACCATTTCCACAGAGAAAGCAAACAGCAGAGATACTGCATTCCTTCAAAAAGAACTCAGAAAGCTGCACTGATTTTTAACTTATTAAAAAAAAAAAAAGAGGGTTAAGAGAAACTAAGAAAAAAATAATCATGTAAACACACATTACAAATGCTCTTTTGGCTCATCTGAGCAAAAAAATGTAAAAATAGAAACTGGGGAGGATGGTTGTCAGCCTGAGCGCAGGCCAATGAATCCATTATCATTTAAGTGTAAGCTGCTCTGATAGAGACATTAATTCCCTACTAGGTTGCATTTACCAGTTTAAGGAGAGAAAAAAAAAATGAAAAAAGTCAGAAGCAGAGACTAGGGCTGGGGCTCACAGATGTCAGAGAGAACCTTGTTCATCAGATGAAATGATTTGTCAAAACGTTCCATATTTACAGCGCATAAAAAATGATCACTTTTCAGAGTAAGTGATTTCCTAGAGTAGGGGCATCTAGATTACAGATTCCCATAGCAGCTAGGATGGAAGAAATGAAATTAAGAAAACTGTTGCCAAGCCAACAGGTCCTAACTCTCCTCAGGTTGCAGTTTTCAAGCAGCACACCTCACCCACCACGGTGTGAAACAGGTAAAAGGCTCCCTCCAGAATGACAGACAAATACTTTAAAAACACAATTTGAGCATGGTGGAGGGGAGCTGAAATATAACCAGGTAAACACACGTAGTATCAAACAAATTCACTCAAATCAAACCGCAGAGAGAAACGTCCACATGCCCAGAAGAAGGTGGCAGTGTGTCCTGCATTCAGTAACAGCCAGCGTAGAGCTTGCCAGCGACCTGAACTCTTTCCAAGTGCTTTAGCCAGCTCAAGCTTGACTGCAGTCCATTTTGGCCATGGATTTAAAGTAAGTCGTTCCGTTCGTGTACATTGCAATCATCCTGCAAGTGCTACAGCTAGGCACTGCAATTACCACATGCATTACTCGGGCATTTCTGTGCTCTGTTTGGGTATTTTTATCACATTCAGGCGTGCAAACGCACATCTCCAATCATTCGGACCACAGCCAGTTCAATTCATTTAAACCACAGAAAACCTCCAGGTTCGCTGCAGAAATTAATACATCGAAGAAATCCCTTACTCAGCAGTACGAAACATTTCTTTAAATGCCTTATTCTTAAGGCAATCTGTGCCTATTCTTCAGCTTAACTGGCAGTCACACCCGTTCATTATGTGCAAGTTGTTTACTACAATCAACACACTTTACGGATGCTACCAATCTTGGGTCATTTTCCTGTACAACTTTGATTTAGGGACAAAAACTCAGATTGTTTTCAGAAGAGGATTTCATACTCCATGGAAATTTGTACAGCTGAATCGAACTCATTTTCTTGGCCGGGCAGTTTCCCACTATACTTCCTAGGTTGAAAAATGACAGTAAACTAAAAAGACAGCACCAGAAAGATGTTTGTTGGCTTTTTAACACCTGAGAACTTCTCCTCACTAGGTTTTTCTTTAATTATTATTTATTTATTATTAATGACAGTTATATTGCCAGGGTTTACCACTCTGGATGACTTGTGTGGCAGAGAGGGGATGCAGATAACAATACATACCTAGTCCTGTTATTTAATTTAGTGACTACAATGCAGAACATACGGTCTGGGACACTTGTTTGCCAACATCCCTGTGAAGAAGAACTAATACCATCATTCTAAGTGCAAACCACTATTTTCAGGGGGGTCTGCTGTAACTGTCCAGTGTCCACCTCCACCAGCAGTACCAGCATCGCGCGCTGTGCTTCCGGCTGCGCGGGGATGCGCGGTCACCTCTCCCAGCCCTTCTCAAACCCACGGTTCTCCTGAGGAATTACCATCCCCTGCAGAACAGCAAGGTTGTACAGGAGCTGTTTGCCAATGATGTGACTGCTTTAATATTCTTGGCACGCTCTTTAAAAACAACCAAACGAGAGCAAATGAACTTCTGCTTGCCAAGAGGCGCCTGTCACACGGCGCTGGCAGTGGGGGCTGCAGGTGGCCCTGGTGAGGAGCTGCCCCCAGCTCAGCCCTGCCCAGGATGGTTGAACCTCGGGGAACACGTCGCTCAGAAAGGGTGGAAAACACAGGAGAGAGGAGGAATGACCCTGGAGAAGGGAAAGGGGTGATGAAAAGAGCAGAGTTGAAGATTGGAGTAGGAGCTCCATGGCACAGCAGATGTTCCCAAGGGACTGTGGCCCATCCAGCCACTCAGGATGAACATCTCATACCTGAAGGGATGGGACTGGGGAGACAATGGTCACTGCTCTGGGTATACTGCAGCCTGCTCCCTTCTAGCATCAGATTTACCACCCCAGAGCAGCAGCAAATACTCATTTTCATCACGTGTATTGTTACAAATCTCACTTAGAAATGATTCTGACATTTTCTAGTGGAAACGCTCAGCTCTTCACAGATCTCTTCCACATCAGTAATGAGTTTCAGCAGTGACAAATTATACCCTCTGTGGTTTTTTCTCACTCATCTTCTCAATACCTATTTTCTTCAGTATTCCCTGCCGAGAACCCTTTAAAAGTTTGAATCACCTTTTGACATAATAGACAGGCTAGTGGTTCAATAAAAAAATATTAAATCTTGCAGGATCAAAACTCCAAGTACTACTAGAGAAGGGAAGGAGGTGTTCAACGGGTGGGATGTCTATGCCAAACCAGTTACTTCAGCAGAAAAGCTTGGAGAGTTTGTTGTGGAAGACAGAGGCTGATTCAAACATGAAACAATCTTTAAAAGAAAGTATTTCTAGAATTGAACCACTTTACTTTAGAACTGCTTGTTAAGAGACAAACACCTCCCAGTAGAAAGCAATATATTTCGGTTTGCTTTGTTCAGTCCTTACAGGTACCTCTTCTTAAGTATGAGGATTTAATATTAAGAAGCTGCTTTTCATATTTATATGCCTTTCCTTCTAACAGCGAATATTGAAATGCATCACTTTTAATTTTGAAACATGATAGAGATTTCAAAGTTTCCCGAAACCGTAGAACTAATTTTGTGTATATTTACCTATAGAGGTTAGATAATTACATATGTTTACTTCTGTTAGGCCATGTCTGCTTTGCCATACATCATTCCAAATAGTATTTCCATCAGCTGGCAAACAAGCCTAAAAATCTGCCACAACGTCCCAGGCACGATGAATAGCTGTTAGCCACGATCACTTAACCAGAGAGACATCTCTCTTCACCAGATGAAACTTCCTATCTCAAACCAGCTCCTCCTTTAACAGGCATTGCTTATCAAATACACAGCAGGCTAGAAATACAGGCAAGAACGTGAACAGTATCCACAGTCAAATTCGTCTCAACGTGGGGCAAAATATGGGTACAAAGGCCCCAATTTCCCTGCTTCTGTGTGAATAGCTGCAGGTTGCCTCACTGCTTGACCACTGAAGTTTCTCTATGTATTTGATTCAGAAAGAGCAACGTCCTGCTTCCCTGGCATCACTTCAGTTCGGTCCACAGCACACATAGCCATGACATGACAGATGAAGTTGGTGCTGGAAGAGAACCCTAGAGATCATTTAGTCCAACCCCCCCCGAGCAGGTCTGCCCAGAGCACATTACACAGGACGGTGTCCGGGGGGGTTCTGAATCTCTCCAGAGAAGGAGACTCCACAACCTCCCCAGACAGCCTGTTCCAGGGCTCCATCACCCTCACAGTAAAGAAGTTTTTTCTCCTATTTAGAGGGAACCTCCTGGGTTCCAGTTTGTGCCTGTTGCCCCTTGTCCTGTCACTGAAGAGTCTGGGTCCATAATTGTGAGCTGGAGAAGTCTCCGGCTAGAGAGAGACTTGAAAGACAAAAGCAGACAGAGATCAGACAACAAAGCCATTTAGACTCAGCCTGCTGTGTTTGGACACGACCAATCCCACGGCAGCTCACAAATAACAAATGCATTAACTGCCTCTATTATTGTATCCTACTGCAACATGTTACAACAGTTTAACGTGGTGCTATTAACGACATCATACAAATGTATGTTATACAAATGCAGTTTTTCATGACCAGGATGCAGCACTTGGAGGATGAAGATCCCCAGAGGAAACTTAGGTCTACTGGAGACGCTGGCTTAAACTCTCCTCTGTTGTAAATCCTATTCCTACCTTCAACCTCCCTTTTCCTGGAGAGCAAGGGACTATTTGCTTACTGTCAGACTCTCATAAAGCTTTATTTTATTAGAAGGAACATAAAAAGTTCACAATCACCTACTCCAAAGTATACTTGAAATGTCAAATTCTGTGTTTTGTTTTAATGACATCAGAAATTTCACCGAGTTGCACCTCAGCTGAGGGTAGGAGAGACTTGTGCAAACTGCCATTGCTCCTCAATGTCCCTGGCAGCATTTCCCTCTTTACACGGGTGTAATAAATGCACGGGTATTATACACACATAAACATAGTACAGGAGCACTTGACTTGTATCCCATAGAAGTATGATGATAAAAAGAATAACGTGTGGCAAAATGAAGCAGGACTAAAGAGTAAGGGTGAAACGCTTGATCAGAGCAGCATTAGGAAAAGTAGCATCAGGTCTGAAAAGCCCAAGATGTTTTAACATAACGCAAACCTTCATTTCCATACAGTTTTAGATTCCATTTTTTCTACCGAAGCACAGTAGCCCTCCTTCTAATGAAGAAATCTACTTTTTGCATGGCACAAGCTATGAAATAGAAGTTGTCCACGGTGGTGTTAGCAATCTGTCCAACATCTCTGGAAACAGTAATCCATCCATTTAATAACAATTTCTAAAATTTTCCCATCATTTTCCATCTCTGTTCCTTTCCCTCCTCCTCCTTCTACTTTTTTAATTAAAGCTTCTGAGGAGCCCTGATTGAAAGGTCTTTTATCCTCTTATTGCTTTTTTAATTCTTTACCTCAGTCCTTTTATACTCCTCCTTAATCATGAATGCAAATAAAATTCAAAGTGTAATCAGCAGCTGCCTAAGGAGAGCATTGAGCTCTGTTGCCATGGGAACAGCCAAGTCAGTCCTTGACCACAGGAAGACTCACACCTACTTTTTGCCTTATTCCCTTCACCATCCCTCACCCCCCTTTGGTTTCAAACTACACATGACGGGCAATATCTGACAACAAGTATTTGCCACTGATCTAACAGCAAATTATCTCCACCATGAAGATCTTTTATATACAAAATCAAGCAGCAGCAATGGTTTACGTGCTGGTCGTCCACAATGAGGACCATCCTTGCTCTCATGGGTGGAGGGTGAGGGTCCTGGTTGCCCAGAAATAACCACTCACCCCGACTGTGTATCTCTGCAAACAGCACTGCCTCAATCAGAAGGGCTACATCTTTTTCACTTCAACATCTAGAGAAATTACATCATTGCCTTCCTATAAAGTGTCTCTAGATAAAACTATCTGACCTGTTAAAACAAGCTTAGGATTCTTAAGAGGGAAAAATTTTCAGATATGGGCAGGAAAATCCACATGACCTCATGACTCCTTTTCTATTCTGAGTTTATTTGTCAAAGAACATCATCATTTACATCAGCAGGGCCCATCACATTTTAGCAACTAATGATGCTGCCAAAGTTGCAGAGCACTAGATTCTAGTGCAGTTATTAATGGGAGGTGAAACTAGGCAGGAACTAGTGCTGGCACACTACAGGAAAAAAAAAATCTATGTTCAAATAAACGTACATTGTTAACTATTGATATGATTTCCAGCACAACTGTTCTAACGTGCTGCTCTTCCACCTCCCCACTGCTTTGCTACGGTTATTGCCACACTTTGATACTCAGCACGCTTTGCCAGTGTGAAAAGCTTAGCCCACTGTTCCCAAAAAAGGGGGGGGAAATGACGCTGGATTGGCTCTGAAGATCCCCAAACAGGGCTGGTTAAGATCTGCTTTGGGTAAGCTACAAACGCTCAGAAGAGGTGGAAGCATTTGATAATGATGGCCACTTCTGTCTTATTTCCACGTGCTTTCACCACAGCTGGAGCTCTTGCCCAGCATTTGATAAATGACCGACTCTTTGTGTTGTTTTTTTGGTAAGAGCACCGGGACTCAACAAATTGTAAATATGCTCGAGTCGTTCTGCACTAATTAAACTCCGCAATAAATAAGAAGCCCTCTAATCTCGCAAGCTCAGACAGAATTCTCAGGGGCAGTCATTGCCCGGGCTGAGCAGCTGGCTAAAGCACTTACACACACACATATACACCTATTCAAGAAAGTAAAGGAAAACAAAGTAATAAATACAAAAATAATCATTTATTTCCTTTAACCTCTGTCAGGAAACTACCTTAATGGCCAAAGTCAAGAGTTCCAAGCTAATTTAAGACTCGGCTAATCACACATGGTGCTTGTTCAATGCATCTTCATTAAGTGGAATTCTCAGTTAAAATGTCCCAATCAGGCCACAGTCATCTCCGTTCTCTCTCATTATGACAAATCAGTCTCCTCAGAGATGTCCCACTGATGTCCTAACGCTAATAAGTCTGTTCTAATGAAACAAAAGGAAATCACACAGGATGCCACCACACACACCGGGGAGACGGCAAAACTGAAATAAACCCCGTTCCCCTGCCAAGTGAATTCCATTCTGAGACATTCCCAATTATCTCTGGGAACAGAGAGAACCAGCTTGCTCTTTCTTTTTAAATTGAGATCTGACAATTAACTGTACACGACTACCTTCCTGTAATATCTTTAGTCCTCCTTCAATCATTTGAGAGCCGAGTACAGCACACAGCATACTTGCAAGAAGACAAAAAGGCAAGTCCTTGAACAGAACTGTGTGCTTTCTAACACTTCAGATAATTAAGTGTGTCATATTAAGAAGCTTGGAGGCCCTGAGGTACAAGCAGAGCTCGCCATCCAAAGCACCTGCCAAACGTTGGCTACGTAAAGTCTACAAAGCATAGCATGAGGTCTATGTTGTGGCTGGAGAGTATTTTTTTTTGCTGGCAGTTGCAAACTCAGTTTGCTTTTTGAAACACTCACTGCAGAAAGAAGTCTTCAAAAGTTTATTTTGAATGTTCATCTTATTTTCAGCAAAGAAGGCAACAGAGAAACAACACTAAAAGAACATAATCAAAACAGCAGATAGATGGAAGATGAAAACCAGGAAAAAGGAAAGCCATCTGAGAATAAATTGCTCTGATACCCGATTAGAATGACACTTGTTTTGGCACCGTGTCTTCCTGGCTTTATGCCAAGTGCTTACTTCAAATAAAAATACCACACATTGCTCTAAGATTTGATGTAAATATGAGCAACAAGCCATAATCTAATCTGGCAGATTCAGCTAGCATTGCAATCTCTTGTGGACAGCCATTTTCTTGATTAAGAAAGATACCAAAGAAAAAGAACTCCAGAAAATGACTATAAATGATAATGGCTGGGAGGGGGGGGAGTAAATGGGAATTAAACAGAATTCATAACTTCATTCTTCATGTCTCTTGTTGGGTCTCATTCTGCAGTGAAGGAAGCACAGACTAGCACTAGTATAAAGGACTCCTTGGCCTGGTCAGGTTCCCTGTTTTCTGGAAGAGCAGGGGAGATACGGAAGAAGGGGAAGTATGTTGAAAATATATTTTATCTTCTAGTGTTTATTTGAAACACAAAAGATAAAGAAAATCACAACAGCAATTCCTTAAGCTCTCTATAGATATTCAGTTCGTTCAGGCTGGGCTAAGCTGAGAAGTCCAAACTCTTAAGAATTGCAAAAAAAACCCTTAAAAATACACCTACCTCAGAGCAACTGTTACCAAATAACTGGGGGAACTCTGCCCTTGGCTTACAGACCACGATTCTTAACTGTGATAAAATATGATGTCTGTACCTACAATTATTCCAGCGCTGCCTCTGGACAGCCCCCGAGTTCTTTTTCTCTCTCAGCATTTACCATGGTGTATATTTACAGTTCACATCCTTTAATTACACAAATACATTTTATCCACGAGTTGCTACTGTCACTCATTTTTCTACTCTTGCTCCTGCTTAACACATCCTTCCAAACCCAAACCCAGATGCTCATGCCCGTTTCCTCGGTATCGAATGTTCAATCAGGGTCACTAACCAGGGGGTTACGTTTTGTGCTCTCGTGATGCCACATGCAGCTCTAACACCCGTGGCTTTTACCGTTATGTTGCTGTACAGTCTCAAACCCACCCCCGTGCGAGCACGAGAAGGTACCCACACTCAAAGCTGGAGAGAATCACATCACACAGTCTTGTGGAAATCACCCGAAGCTGCAATTGGATGCTCACGACTTCCCTTGGTGTTGGTTAAGCAGACTAACTCACACGTCATGTACCTACTGATGTAGGTGTTAAGCTTTTAATAACTTAAGGTCTTTTTGGCCAAGAAAGCCAGCGGTACCCTGGGGTGCATTGAGAGGAGTGTGTCCAGTAGGTCAAGGTTTGAGGAAAAGCTGATAACCCCGGGGCTGTTTAGTCTGGAGAAGAGAAGCCTGAGAGGGGATCTGATGAATGGTTACAAAACTTCAAGAACCTTACAAAACAGAAAACTGAAAATCAATACGTGAGGCTGCTTTTAGAACAAATCTCAGTCTTCAATCTCCACGAGTGCCGCATTATGGCACATTTCCCCCAGAAGTGTCTCAGAACTGTTTAATATTGCTGGAAGTATCGCACTCACACAAAATGTATGCTGGTGATTTGCTTTCTGTGCATTGGGGTGGTGACGAGGTGAACAGACAATAAATATTCTCTACTTTAAAAATAAACTAATTTAAGCTTAGCTCTATCGTGCCCTTTTCAGGTAGCTTCAACTTTTTTAAACCTCACATAAATGTTTATTTATTCCTGGTTTGTTTTTTTAAAGAAGCCTCTATCTTCCCCTGTAAAATCTGATCAGAAAAATTCCCCATCTTGCATCAGGAGGTGAGACAGGCTGTGTAGAAAAAAAAACACCCTTCAGAATGAAGTCAGAATGGAATAATAACTGAAACCAATGCATTTTAGTGCACATTTGCCCGAGTAAGATGTCAAAAATCACCTCGTTATTAATTGCTCTATATCTTCCATTCTAACTTCTGAAACAGTTTTGCTTTCCCTGTCCATATCAAAATAAGCCAGTTACTCTTACAGCCTCCTATTTTTCTCTTGAAATAAAATGTCACTAAAAGCAAAGACTAGCTGGATGAAAAATTATTTTGTTCTGTTTTTCCTTCCTGATCAAGCATGTCTTTGCAATTCCAACGTGAAATTATATTCATCCTCCAGGAGTAATATGCATTAAATGGATGGTTTTAAAAATAATGTATCTGTTGCTCTAAGTGTGAAACGTAAAGAGGGATAGCACAGCAGTCAACGTTGCAGTGCAGAAGAATACAGTGTAAGGTGCTGAAATGCTCTGGTTAACAAATAACTGTGATATTCCTTCCAACAGTATCAACCTGACTGCAAGGTCAAATTAAAAGGAAGCGAACCCCAAAACAACCCACGCTCCAAACACTCAACTTCAAACCTGCATTTGGCAACTACTTATCTGACTTTCACCTTTCAGTTCTCTCTTAGGTCTGAAAGCTGCTTCTGTATCAGACACCATTGCCCCTTTCTCCCTCCCCAGAATTAAATGAGGTGAAAATGTATTGCACGCTTAGCAACTAAGACAGCTGATAATCAACAGAAGCTATAGCAATGCTAGAGCTTGTCAATTCCTATGGAGTTTCCTCGCCATTTCTGGGAATTCTGGAGCTACAATAAGTACAATTGCAATGTAAGTAGCTTAAGTAATTCTAGTCTTAAAAGTCTAGTTCGTTTAAATTAATTTTTTTCCAGTCGCTTTTGGTTGGGTAGAGTTATTTGATAGAAAAGTAGAGTTTAGGGACATGTCGGTTTCATAACACAAATTTTGGGCATGTAAATGGCTTTTATATACCTCACAATTACTGCTAGCTTGTTTCACCTTGTGTTTGCGGTACCCTCGGAGGTGAAAGCTCTAGTCTATGTAGGGGGGAAACAAAGCAATTTATTTGCATCTTGTTTAATATGCCCGTTCAAACTGCTAATATTTTTCCATTATGGTTGCCTTTATAGGGCTCTCATTTATATGCTTCAGCTGTCCTCTTGAATAACAAAGTTAGTCTTTTATTCAGAACGCAATGCCTGACTGTGAAATATTATGGATCAGATTGTTGTTCGAGTAGATAAAAGCAAGGCACAGTAAAATAAAAAATAAGTTGTAGTGCCTTCAAAAAAAGGAAATTATAACTCAAAATCACTCTTTGCAGATAATGCTTCATTACAGCTATACTCACTTTATTTTAACTGGAAATTAAAGTAGTATTTAAGCAATAAAGCCCAAACTTTCATTAAAAGCTAAAGACGTTAGAAAAGAACAAAGACCCCAGTGACAAATCAGACATCCAGAAAAAAACACCACGTTCTCCTTCAGCACAGGATGAGGCACTTTATTCTCCATCCCATTAGTAAGCTTTCCTTTGCTTGCAGGATTTCTTCACATGTTTCTGTCCCTAAAAGCTATGTTCCCGAGTACAGAACTCCCCAGCCAGCGGACTCGTGCTAAGGGCTATTTCCAAAGAAAGGCAGAATTTTGCAAATCTCTGCTTAACCTGGAAGCATAGGAGGAAGTCACCAGGTGGGAACAGGAGGAGATACCATTTCTGAGTACTTAAGGCACACCCAAAGGACATAGAAGGGAAGGCAATGCCACAGGACCACGGCCACTAACCCAACAGCAAAGAGCAAACACAATTGGCTCACATCATAAGAAACAATTTCTGGTTCAAGGGACAGAAATGGCCCCGAGGCACTGACTTCAGATGATCATTTTTTAACTGTATGAACTAAGTAGTTCTCTGTGAATATTCCTGATGCAGCAAAGCTTACATGTACCTGTTAGGATGCTCTGCTGCATCAGGCCCTTTCAGCACTTACAGGTACTTAGAGCACTGATCTGTAAAAGGAAAATAAGCATTTGAGGTTACAAAGACCTAATTGTTACCTGCTGTATTAAGAAAAAAAAATAAATAATAATACAACAGAAGCTAAATCCTTAAAAGCAATAGAAAGATAATTTTCTTTCAGTCAGAATTCTTAACTGCTGGTGGTTATGTAAATATTTAAGGATAAGCAATTACCTGCCATGGAGTTCTTGGCTATAAACAACGCAATGCTTTACAACACTTCAAATACACCACTTTACACGTCTTTTATACTGCATCTTACATGCAAAGGTATCTGTACTCTTCTGCTAGAGCATAACGTGATGGAAACTCAGGGAAACAGCTAAACACCTGGGGTTTTTTAAAGATTGGTATGTCTCTCTGCTGTGGGTTGTTCTGCCTTCAGCAACTCCACAAGCATTTATTCATTAATTCTCCAGTGTACAAAGGCTTAATACACAGTTTCCACTTTTATCCACTAGCTCAATGGTCTCTGAGGTTTATACATTTAACTAAGCACCTCAGATGGCCCCCTTTTCATCATTTCCCAGGCTGGCTCTTGGCTCAGCTCACCAGCTACCACCCGCCAGTCCAAATGGTCATGTGAACCAAGGGTGGTGGGGACAGTTTTACCTCTCCAGTGACAATTACTTTTGTTGTTGTTGTTTGTGAGAAAATACTAAGACAGGTACATTAGGCTTCTATTTCCCAAATTATGACTGAGTGATTTTCAGGTTTTATTTATTTGGTTAGTTAGTTAAGGCAAAAGATATCACTGCTAACTTTACTTCTAACAAGGCAACTCTTCCTCACCCCTTTAGAAACAGACCCAGCCTCCATGGCTTTCCTCAAGGTCTGAACTATGCACCAGAGCAAAGAAGAAAAGTTTGTCTTCTCAAACAACAAAACAAGCAGCAAATCTGCTTGACAGGTTTGACTTCTCTGAATCAGAAATATCTTCTCTTAAGATTGACATGAGGATTTCTTTGAGTACCTGCTGACCATCCCAGGTCAGCACCTTACTCAAAGGAAGGACACAACACAATTTCAAGTCACAATGGTATTCACATTCAGATTTCACCAGACAAGATGTAAGCCAGTGTAAGCCCAGTAAAATATCCGCACGGTATCGGCAGGCACAGAAGTGCTTGAGGTAGGAATAAGTGCCTTGGCAATTCTGGGTTTGCTGGGTATTTTGTAGAAGAGAGTCTAAAACCAGAAGTAATTTCCCCGACATACAGCATGGGGAAGCCCTTTGTAAACATTGATGACGTTGCATGTACAGTACTTAATGCCTTCCTAGTTTCTGTTTGATTTACAGATAAGAATGTTCTGCAGATGTCTCCAGCTGTGCTCCCTCAGCAGCCTGGGAGATGCAGCAAGCTGTTGGAGAGCAGCTGTTAGTTCACATGTAGTTTTATTTGCATCAGTGTAAAGTAGCAGCTTGCTACATGAATAAAACATGCTTTCTCTTTGCCCTGTTCTGGTAGAAAGATTTATCTATCTAATTTAGTTTTACATGGAGGAAAGCTTGATTGTTAAGTAACTTTAAGATAATTTTCAATGATATATTTTAAGATGCTGAAAAGTCCACGCAGTCTTTTTGGAACGCGTGGGATTTCGTTTTGGTCTGCAGGGATACCTTTGCAAATAGATTTTAGATGGCGTTGTCTATAAGTTGTTTGAAAACCCCACCTCCGTGCCAGTTATCAGAATGACTGAGCACACAGTGCACTTCCAGAGTTTTATGCAGAAATGGGCAGTCTCCAATAGCCACGTCATCCTTTGGGCATCTTCCAACTGTCAGTGGGTAATTCGAAATA
This sequence comes from Chloroceryle amazona, assembly GCA_027560015.1. NCBI lineage: Eukaryota > Metazoa > Chordata > Aves > Coraciiformes > Cerylidae > Chloroceryle > Chloroceryle amazona. The sequence continues at coordinate 6,120 of JANHFX010020484.1, read as the reverse complement.
TCTAGGGAGTTATTAACGAACGGTCTGTTACCCACTGCCACGGGTGCAAATCAGCATGTAATTTCAGCTGAAATAAGTAAGCCATAGGAGACCTCTGAGAGAGGTTTTAAAGTGTTTAAAGACCACTTAAATTGGATTTATGCCCATCAGCTCTCAGCAGGACTGACCCTGACCTTCCACGCTCAGCAACGTCTGGTAACAGAGGGAGGCTGCTGATCTCTCCAGGTTTTCAGCCTCTCCGATCCCACTCAGGTGGGAACCAGGCTCCAGCCAGGCCCCAAACAGCAGCTCTTGTCAGCTGTCTGCCACGTGCTGTACCCTCCCTGGATGCTTTCAGAGCAGCTCTGCTTTTAGAGAGCATCTACCTTACCGCTGCCTCCGTTTATTTCTTTCTATCTTGGGTTTCTTTCTTACCCCTGCATTTTTACTGCCTAGGTGATACGCCTGGCTGTTCGGATCTGGTTAGGGCGTACAGACTGGATAATATCATCACTCCCCACTGCACTACCTAAGGCGCAGATTTATCTGCCTTTTCTCTCTGCTTCTTCCCCCCAGACAGAGGGGAGGACATCAAGATGACTGTAAAAAAAGCCCAACATTTTCAACTCGCATCTTGCCTACAAAAGCTCCTGGAGCAATGAGTCCCACTGCCTGCAGATGGTTCTTTTGTTTCTTTGGACACTCTGAGGTGATTTCATGAACTGTCTCCCCACCGTCCGTCCAGCCTCCACTGAAGTACTGTGAGAAACAGCGACTGAATAAATGATAATTCCTCATCTTGTTCACACCTCTCAGGATTTCAGACAACACAACCGTATTCTCCTCAAGAATCTTATTCTACTTAAACTCTCAGTGCCTAAAAATGGCAGAGTTCAGCTAATCTGAATTTCGGCTGGCCAGCTTTTAAATACACAAAGCCTCAGCTGAACCCAACTGCACTTCTCTACTGCCACTACGGATTTTACATTCCACTGAAATATCTATAAAAAGGCTTTTCCCATTTAATCACAGTGAACCTTAGGCTAGCAGCAAGAAGTCAGTATATTCTGTCCCCTGCCCTTCACTGTTTCACAAAAGAAATACGCTCCAGAATAAACATACCAGGTAGAACAGTGAACATGATAGCAACAGCCTATTATCATCACCAAGAGAGATGGGAACAAAGTGGATTGGCAACTTGATTCCAGTAGTGGATAGGCATGAATTAAGCTAAATGGAAGTGGTCCATAAGCTAAAATAGTATGAGGTTACATAGGAATATAGAGATACTGAGTAAAAAGGCTGGAAGGCAGACAGAAAACCTAATACAAGTGAGCTAAGGTTTATGTTACCGAGGACAAGAATAAGTCAAATTTTTTTAGCAAACCCTTCTCTCATACTTACTGCTGATTCTTTTTGCCATATTTCTCTACCTGCAGCATTCATCCGGCATGAGCTGTAGAAAGCAATCTATAGTTCACTGAAGCAGACTAAATGCCCAAAGCCCCTGTTTTCAGTTTTCACAGTGGTTTTCCAAGTCATTTCTTATTGGTATTAAAAATATAGCTGCTAAAAGTGACTGAAAATTAGTTCTAAAAAAATACCCTTCATTCAAAGTGCTGAGGAAACATAACATCCTCAAGAGCCTGACTAAACACAAGAGTTACCACACTCACTCCTGCTCCATTTGCCAAAGAAAAGGCATTACATTTTAATTCCTGGCTTCAAATACATCTTCTGGTTTGGATCTTATGAAGCCTTATGAGAAATTAATAACAAGGTTTCGTATCAGGTAGAATTCAGAGCAACAAAAATCTTGTGAACCAGTTCACTGCATAGACTAACCAGTATTTGGGCTGAAAGCCACCAGAATGGCTCTAGAGATTTTTATGCCCTCCAGTTCAGATTAAACCACTGACACTAACTTTCAAACAAATCTAAATAGAACTATTCATTCCTCATCTGCTCTCATTTTTTTTTCCTATCTTCTATTATTCATTAGCAGCCAGTCCTGTTCTGAAGTCAGATTACTCCTAAAGAGCAATGTGAATCTCTAAACTTTGAAGGGCTATAATAAAATAATGCATTTCAAAAAAACCCATTCAAATTATCTTCGAAGAAAACCACACCAAGCAACAAACCTTAACCCCCCTCACCAGCCACATGCCAAAGTGGCCTGAAACAACACAGCTTGCCAGACCTTTACTACAGCGTTGGAGTTAGAGGGTTTTCCCCAGACTTTGTTAGATCTCAGCATAGGTTCCCTTCAAATCTCCATCTCTATACTGGAAACAGCCTCTGTCCCACTGACATCTCATCCATCATATTTCCCAGAGCTTTCAAGCACCCAAGTACATGATGCATGGTTTGGAAAGGATAAAGCAAAGGTAAAATAAGGACCAGGAATACACAGAGCTAAAGCCAATCTTTGCAGCTTTCTGCATTCAGAAATGATCTAAAGGTCTGACATTTCCTGCACCCCACTGAAATTCCAAGAAGGCTCCATTTGGGAAGACTTGTGGCTATTGTGACAAAAGTAAAGAGCCCTACAGACTGACTTTTATTCAGCCTTCCTGTAACTATCAGGCAATGGGAAATCCATGAATGGACTCCCACAAATCATTTTAACCAGAGAGAACTGGCCCTAAGTTCTATACAATACTGAGCACAGAAAACTAGACCATTTTATTCGATGGAGCTGCTCCTGCTTCTCCCTCCCCGACAGTTTTTAGAACATTTGCAGTTCAACAAAGCACCCAGTCACCATACCCATGGGGGGCTGTGAAACAGAGCACCTCTGTTCTGAACTCATCTCTTAAACCCATGTCATAGGTCCAGGGTTGCTCCGCAGCCCCCGAGGAACTTCTCCTCTTGCTGTAGCCTCTCTCATTTTTCTGCTGCGGCTAAAGTGTAAAGATCAATGTCAAAGGGAGGATCTTAGCAAGCAAAGAGGAGATGATCCTAGTTTCATTTCTAGTGGCGAGGTTCTGCCACTCTGCATCAGAAATAATTGTGCCTTTTTACTGTAGGAGATCACGAGGCCATACACAAGCTCCGGCACAGCTTGTGGCAGAGCTCTGCTTTTTGGGAAGGTCAGAGAGAGATGTTTTACTGTAGGCCCACACAGATACACAGGCTCACAAAATCCCCGTTTACATTTTTTAAAAGGATTTCTTACAGCTGTACTCATATAGAGTGATTTTTCTTTCTTTTTTTTTTAAGGAAAAAAAAAACCACTGCACAGCATCAACTCTGCAAAGCTGTACACACTGCAGAGTGGAAATTACCAGAACCTGCAAACGATCCTAAAAATCCATGTTCTCCCCCAAAGTTAATTTAGTGAAATTCTCACCAGTGTTCCTGTTCAGTAATTAAATGGAGTATAAAAAAAAAAATAAAGCCTGGCATAACTGCAGTGCTAAAATAATCCCACATCTGCCCAATGAACTGCCTGGCAATCAGCCAGATGTTACATTTTACTTAAGCCCATAAGACAACACTGACTATATCCTCATGTACCTTCCCCCTTCTTTTCTTTCTCCAATGGCACCGAAACTCTCAGAACACCTCCTGTGGTTAATCCCAATAGCTCAGCATTAGCTTCTCAGTGGTGACTGACTATATACATATTAGGCCTGGATCTCAGCCAGCCTGAAATTATGTGCAGAAAGTGCCAGCAATAGGAAAATGAGGTGGGCACATGCTTTTCACCTCAGGATGTGAGGTTACATATGCACCACGACGTTTTAGTACAACACGAACGACTTTCCTCAGCGACAGCACAGCCTCCTTCTCCCCGAGGGATGTAGAGACCTAAGCAGAAGGTATTAACCAATGGGCCTTGATATTGCAATTAATGAATATTTTTTAACCGAGTAATTTAACAAAGTGGAAAAACCCTGAACCTAGTATTTGGAACTGACTAGAATCCATACATTTCCCCAGCAAATGTGTGCTGTGAGGTATCTTACTGAGCATCATTCCATAAAACACACATTTCGCTCTGTTTTTATCATTACTACAATGTCATTGTGCTTTTGTCTGTCTCAATATTTGAATAAACATTAGTTTTATGGTTTGCAAATGCAGGCAACAAAATCAATGCTGAGAAACAGCATCTATCTCCTCAAATGGCCCTTTCCTTTCCATGTACAATACAGCAACATTCTCAGGGAATTTGCTTAAAAATAAAACCTGTTGGAAGACATTTGCTACCTGCAATCAAACTGTTAGGGATGGCCACAATGGCACGGTCATACCCAGTGAAACTCCAAAAGGTGAGTTATTACAGGGCTTAAATCACCCCATCCCTTTGCCTCAGATCAAGGGGAGCAACAGCTTAACATCAGCCACACACTCTTCCTGAGAGACAGCAGAAAACCAGATTTTATTATTTAATGGGCTTTCATCCCTTCTCCAAATAGTTTATCTTTCAAAAAGTTCAGATTTGATGTGGTTTTCACCAAGGTCAAACATCTAAGCTGAACTATTATCAAGAATTTCAGAAGAGTCAGTCTTCCTTATCGTGCCAGTAAACAGAGTGCTAAGCAGAATTTATGTAAGACAACACTTGCAGACTAACGGGTCAGATCCTCATTTTGTAAAGGAAAAAGTCTCAAAACATTGTCAGACTGTAACTGAATTTTCCTGGTAATCAGACTATTAGACAATTACACACACTCAGAGTTGTATTTGTGACTGATAACAGAACTGTCGTAACCGAGTGAGGTGGTGGCTTTGGTTTCTTCCCCTCAAAGACAAAGTGAAGCTGCTCTTTGCCTTCTGCTGGCTTTAGGATATTTTTATTAAATATACGCCACGTTTTTATTTGCCTGACATGAGATTTCATCAGGGAACTGTCTCCAGAGAGCGCCGGGTATTCCATTTCTAAACACACAGCTCTTTGGCATTTCCCATGCTCCTTCCCCTGAGCGAAGCCATGAAAATCACCAGTTAACTTTTACCTCTCCACTGCTCGGAGAGCCTCACACCTCTGCTAGCACTAAAGCACGGACTTTTTCAGGTCTCATGATTATCTGGGACTCCCGCAGGTATTTCATTACAAAGCCGATATAAATGAAAGCGCCGTTGTTTTTCCCCTCAGACAAGGATCCCAACTCTAGGAAATATTGAGCAGTGCAAACCTTTATCAGCAAAGCAAGCCAAACATTTCCTTTTTCCCCTCTGACTTGTTCTTCTAATTACACTCAGTTTTAAAATAGCACAACTTAGAGAAGGTGAAGTACGCAGCTACTGATAAACAATGTATTTTTACACCCTGTTATCCTCTTCTGATCTCTTCCCCCTCCACACTACTTATAATAACTTTAATTAATGCCCAGCCACCCACCAGCTGATTAGAGCGCACACGAGGGATCACTGCACCTTCCCCAGACTCTATGCAACAGCTTCACAGTTGCAAGAGAGATGTCCAGCTGAGGTATTACAACCTCACTTCACACACTACTTTTAAAAAAACAAAACAACAAAATCCCCTTCGTGTTCCTCACGCTGCAGAGACAAGCACTGCACCTGCACACCTACTCCATCGCTGGCAAAACACATTTCAGTACAGCTTTAGCAGAACACGGCTTTGCACGTTGTACGGTCACACGGCATAAGGATTTAAACTTGGGAATATAGTGCCCGGTGCTCGGGTGGCTGCTCTTGCTGCTGACCTCTTCAGTCGGCACAAGCCACCTCTGCAGCCCCAGAAATGTTCTCCCCCCACTGCCCTGCCCCACATCTGCAGGTGTGCTGAGTTTGCACGGCAGGAGAAGCCTTCGGGAGACATGGAACAGCCACCGCCTCGCGTCTGCCGCACCGCGCTGCGCACACGGAGACGGCTCCTTGCTTCTTTCTGGAGCAGCCCAAAGGAACTGGGCAGTGACAAACTGGTTGCTGAGTAGTGGTGTCCCTAGAGGGGTCCACAGCAGGGCCAGTGCTGTTTAATATCTTTATTAATGACATGGGCAGTGGGATCGAGCGCGCTCTCCGCACGTGTGCAGGTGACCCCAAGCTGGGTGGTGCACCTGACACACCTGCGGGCAGGATGCTATGCGGGGGGACCTGGACAAGCTCGAGAAGTGGGTCCATGTGAACCTCATGAGCTGCAACAAGGCCGAGTGTCAGATCCTGCAC
>JANHFX010020483.1:0-36961 GCA_027560015.1 Chloroceryle amazona | reverse complement strand
AATCCCCTCTCTCCATCTGCTGGCCACGCTTCTTTTGCTGCAGCCCAGGATGGGATTGGCCTTCTGGGCTGCAAGCAGACACTAGCTGCTCGTGTCCAGCTTCTCCTCCACCAGCACCTCCAAGTCCTTTTCTGCAGGGCTGCTCCCTATCACCTCCTCCCCCAGCCTGGACTGATAGTGGGGATGGTTCTGGCCCAGGTGCAGGACCCTGCACTTGCTCTTGTTGAACTTCATGAGGTTCCCCTGGGCCCACCTCTCCAGCTTGTCCAGGTCCCTCTGGTTGACATCCCGTCCCTCTTGTGTATCAACAGCACCACTCAGCTTGGTGTCATCTGAGAACTTGCTGATGGTGCACTTGATCCCGCTATGTCATTGCTAAGAATGTTAGACAAGACAGGCCCCAGTACAGACCCCTGAGGGACAGCATGTGTCACTGCTCTCCCTCTGGACTTGGAGCCATTGACCACTACCCTCTGGATGCAGCCATCCAGTCGATTCCTTATCCACTGAATGGCCCCACCCATCAAATCCATCTCTCTCCAACTTGGTGAGCAGGATGTTGTGGGGGACTGTGTCAAAGGCCTTGCAGAAGTCCAGACAGATCACATCCACAGGTCGCCCCTTGTCCACTAATGCAGTCACTCTGTCATACCAAGCCACTAGGTTGGTCAGGCAGGATTTCCCCTTGGTGAGGCTATGCTGGCTGTCCCTGATCACCTCCCTGACCTCCCTGTGCCTTATCAGAGCTTCTAGAAGAATCTGCTCCATGATCTTTCCAGGCACAGAGGGGAGGCTGACAGGTGAGTAGTTCCCAGCATCCTCCTTTCTATCCTTTTTGAATATAGGTGTAACATGTCCCTTCCAGTCACTGGGGACTTCACCTGACTGCCAGGACTTCTCAAATATTATTGAGAGTGGCCTGGCGACTCCATCTGCCAGTTCACTCGGAACTCTGGGATGCATCTCGTCAGGTCCCATAGACTTATGTATGTTCAGCTTCCTCAGGAAGTCACAAACCCAGTTTTCAGATACAGTGGGAGTGACTTCACCACCTTGATTCCTCCCTTGTGGTTTTTGACTTGGGAGGTGTTGGGAGAGATGTTGCCAGTAAAGACTGAGGAAAAACAGTCATTGAGAACCTCAATCTTCTCTTCATCTGTTGTCACTAGCTCCCTGTTCTTGTTCTTCAGAGGGGTCTGTTTTCTTTCACCTTCCTTTTTCATTGATGTACCTGCAGAAGCCCTTCTTGTTATTTTTTGGGTCCCTTGACAAGTTCAGCTCCAACCTTGCCTTGGCCTGCCTGACCTCATGCCTACACAATCAGGCAGCATCTCTGTACTCTTCCCAGGATACCCGTCCCTGTTTCCAATGTCTGTGCAGCTCGCTCTTACTTTTTAGCTTGACCAGCAGGTTGTGACTCAGCCATGCTGGTCTCTTCCCTTTCCCACTTGATTTCTTACACTTCAGGATCGAGAGCTCTTGTGTTCTGTGGAAACTGTCTTTAAATGAAGTCTAGCTCATCCCCTTGAAACAGTCTCTCCTGCTAACTGGTTGAGGAGCCCCTGCCTCCAGGCACAGCACGCAGCTCACACTCGTTCCCATTCGTTTTCCCATCCCAGCTTGAATAAAGGAGGAAGACAGTATCATCCCCATCCCTGGTTTCCAGCCCACACCTATACATCAGTGATATTTTATCCCTGGTTCTCAACCTATCCTGTATTTTTTTTGCCTGTCATGCCTTTTATTTCTTTATAATCGCTCGATTAGCGTGTGTACCCCCATCTGTAACAACACTGTGACTTTAGTCACAGCAAAAACCAAAGGATAAAAACCACTAAGGGACTGCTTTATTTATAGCTGTGTCTTTCACCCGCAAAAGCTCCAGGGGAAATGCAGTTTACCTGGGCAAAGGGGGAACAAAGTAGTCATGCTGAATACATAAAGAAGATCACAAGACCTTCAAAGAGTTGGAGGAGCTGTAGAGTGATATATAGTACAGGATTTCCCCAAAGTGCTTATTCTACCAAAATAATCAATCTGCCCTGATTTTCTATTAAAGCAATGGCAAATGAGCATTTTCCCCAGTTATAGCCACGGCCATTTCCCATCAATTCAACTTACCAGGAGGTAAACTAGCTATCTTCTTTCAAAGGGAAGGTTTGTTATTTTCAGTAGTGGAAATACTAAAAGATTAAGTAATCATGGGCATCTGCACATCTATGTTTTCCAGGTTCTGCTACCCAGTGTTAGACACACTTCCAACTCCAGTAAAGACTTTCTTTTACTTTCTTGTCATTACCAGAGGCCTATGAACAGCTGAGGACATTTCAAATACAGCTGTAGAACACTGCAGGGTGTGGTACTCTTATGAAATCAAGACACAAGCATGAAATCTTCTCTCTCTTCTTTAAGTATTTCTTTACTGAGTAATGGCGCCAACCTGGATTCTGCAACCCTACGTAAATCACTGCCAGTTGTGGCTAAGCTGTAATGTTAACCAACCAATTTAAAACCATTACTGACATAGAAACATGTATTTAGAGATTTTGTGCCAACTATGAAACCACACAGTTTTTCAATCATGTGAACAGGATACTCTATATGGAATGCTAAATACTAAAAGCCACATTGGTTTTTGGGGTTACCTTCCTTGATTGCTCAGTTTGGCATAAAGGGCTTCTACCAGCTCTGGACACTTCAGCAAATGGTCTGTAACAATCAAGAACCTAAAGAAGAAGAAAAAAAAAAAAGTGTTACTAGTGCTACAAAACCAGGATCTACATTTACTCCAAATGATGCTTGATATTTTTATTTGTAGGTGACCGTGTGACAGGCTGCTGGTCCTGTTTGCTAATAGATACAAACTGTCATAAACTAATTGCTCATTATTCTACAGTAGGTTTCCTAATACACCAATGGTGATGTCCCCTCAATTCAGGGCACTCAAATGCTTGAGGGAAAGACTGTTAGATTCTTTGCCAGTTATACAAAAAGGCACATTGCCATTGAAATAATGAAACCTTCATCCAATTGTTTACCTATCTCAGCAAAAAGCCAAAGTTCAAGCTTGAAAACTATTGTGCTACTCAGCACACTTTTTTAGCCCACCAAATAGTCAAAAAAGTGCCCAAAATAGCATATATTTTAAAAAATACTAACATAGCATCAGAGCAAGTGGAAACTGCTTTGCCAGATGCAAGGCAACAAAAATACCGTTCTCAACTTACTAAAAATACTCTCTTTGTGCAACATGAGCCTAAGCTGATAACCAAACGTAACTCCCTGCTCTCCGAGACAGGTAGGCATGGTCAGTCTGCCCTGGTGCTAATGCCACCGTTACTTACGCCGATCACTTGTCCAAGTGCCATTCTCAGCAGTTCATAGCAGATGCTACTCATTCGATTTCAAGCCAGAGAGATACTCTCAGCATTATGGGAAAAAACTAACATTCCTAGGAGTACTGTCAGTGTTATATATTCTGCATATATTCTGCTATATCATCTTACATATAATAAACTGTGTGTTTCTTTAAGCAGCACATCCACCTATTAAATATAAAATAATTACAGGCCAAGCCTCAGACCATCCTCTGAGATGATGAAGCTACTGAGAAAGAATAGCTAAAATAATATGAAACCCAAACACTTTCAATATTCCCACCTTCTTCCTACTTTTGCCAACAGACTTTTCTTTTGTGTATCCATAATCCACTACACAGCCAATAGGAAGATCACACAGACTCCTTCCAGCTCCAACAAAGTATTTTTTGGACAAATACTCAATGACAATTGGGGAAATAGGAGAACAGAGGTCCTAAAAGATTAGTAGCTATTATATTTCTAACGGTAACTGTGGACTTAGCCAGCATCTGGTTCAGTTACTGTAAACCAGACATTTTTAAGAGGGGGAGGAAGAAGAAAGCTATTTTGTGCTACGCTTTTTTTTTTTTTTTTTAACTGATATTTGTACACACAGTCAAGGGAAAAAAAATAAAATAGTATAGGTGTAGGAAATCATCAGCTTAAACTGGCATTCTGGGCAGGGTAGAATTGATTCATGAGTTTCTCCACACAAATTTGAGCCTAGAGTTCCCCGAAGCCAGCAGCACAAATGTATTCCAACTGAGCCGTGCAGACTCAGCCATAACAAGGGAATCAAGCCATCAGCAGGGCAGTCAAGTGGAATGCTTCTATAGTTCCGGAACCAATGATTCACAGCGTACGAGCCATCCACAGTTAAACCTTCAGAATGGTAACAACAGACTTGGTTTTTCAAGGATTTAAGTAGAAGCAAAAGCCTTTATCTGGAGCTGTGAAAGAAAAACACTAATAATCAGAGCTGTGCAGAACACAGTACTTAAGTCTCATAGCACACAAATTTCAGCTGACATCCACATACAGTAAAAGTGCATTTAAGGAGACAACCTAAAGCCCCATTTTTCTACCTTGCAGTTGGGACTACGAATTCAAATCTTAATTTTAATGATTAACTTTACTTTGAGGAAACCTTCTTGACTATTTACCTTGTAGTTAAAAAGCAATCAATAATTATCTCAAGATTTAATGCTACTAAGGGCACATTAATAATTGCTACTGCAAAGCAGGAGGCTTATGTTTTAGATGTTACTTGGGTCTACACTCCTGTACTTACTCACACACATGTTCTATGGACTAGACCTCTCCTGCTTGAGAAGCATGAGCATTGAGGAGCTTGAGTATTTCAGAACAAAGTTTCTGCTTCTGAAGGAGCATAGACCTCTGTATATGCCTCTTACCCTTATAATTACATGAAATGATGGAATACTTCAAAAATTTCTGCTTCCGCACTTAAGTTGTTGTTTTACTTTATCAACTTCCTGGATTACTGTATCATAAAGACTGAAGCACTAGCGTATTTTACAAGAACATCACCAAGAGCTAACAGAAAACACTTTCAGCTCCTGCTACCATGCTCAGAAGTTTTGGTGATAGTTAAGGAATGATGCATCAAATACATCTAGTATCTTTAGCTCTCCTGTTTTTCATTTGGGGTGGGGAAGAAGATGACAAGACCATCCAGAAATCTGAAATGAAAATAAAATAAAATAAAAAAATTTAAAAAGACATTCAGTGTTGGGTTACTGACTGAATATGGCATTTCAGATGCACATAAAAGGCTTTGGTAGGGGATTTAAACTCTCTTTGGGGACCAACAGCAGAACCAATGGGATAAACTGAGGACCGCTGTAATTTAGTGAAGGAAATGGTGAAAATTGAAGTTGTTATGCAAGCATAACGCAGTAACAAATGAACAGTGTTAAATATGCCAATTTTCTTGACTTTTAAAAAATTGTTTGGCTAAAATCCTAAAAAAATCAAGTGCTTACATAGTAGATAAATACAGGAGGAGATGTTCAGTTCAAAGACTTTACAATAGCACAAGGGCTGCATTGTACCAAACTGAACTTGAGAAGCAGCCAAGTTGAAATTGTGTAAGCTACATTTGTGCTCAGTATATTCCAAATGACCACTAAGCTTGCTCCAATCAAAGCTGGGTGTAAGCAATCAACTTTATCATCAAATGCCATGCTCCACATTAAGTTGATTTGATCCCATTAGCAAGTTTAGAGAATAGGGTCCTTGGTCTCCGAAAATGAGGAAGAAAACCCCCAAAAACATTTTAGAAGAAAGGAGAAAAAGACAGGCAATTTTCTATTTGATCAGCAAACTTCTCTTCTGATCTCAAAACCAAAAGCATTTTTCCTACAATAATACCACTCTATCCAAAATATTCATGAAGAACAAAATAGTTATTTTTTTCCTGTAGTTTAACAAACAAATCACCCAATCTTTGAATTTGAAAAGAAGAAAATTTAGACAGCTAAACTTTCAGAACTGGATCACCATCCTTTTTAGATGCTAAAAAAGTAATATGCCTAATGAGGAAGAGTTTGGGACTGACCAGATTTTAGAAGCAGATGTATTTTTTTGACCATGCGGAAGAATATAAACACCCTATCAAAACTATTTAAAGAACAATTGTAAGGATAAAGCCATTTAATAACAAATGGAACGCATGCTGTCACAGAGACTCCTAGAAACTAAATAATTCGTCCCACTGAAACACCAGCCCTTCTTGTCAAAAGAAGAATAAGAAAATACATTTCTGTATTTAAGGCTCAGTCCCAATTATCAGGCATTACAACAGTCCTCTTCCAACCTGAATCAAGCACCACAGTGAACATCTTTCCATCTTCAAAAGGCATTACTCATAATGAAGGCATCCTCCTTACAGGCCACGATACTGTCCACAAAGTCAACTCTCAGGTCTAGGAGACAGAGTTCCTATTATCTGTACTATTTCTCTCATTCAATTTGATAGCTACATCTAAAAGGCACTACAGAGAATTTCATTTTATTTATATGCAAAGTTTCAATAATTATTTTTTTTTCTGAAGAGCTACCAAGAAAAAACTGGAAGATGATCAGCAATGCTGATCTTCCTGCTCCCCCCTTCCACAAAATAAACAAGAAGAAAGAGGTGATAAGATAAATACACGTGTGAGGCTGGGCTTTACAAGACTGGGGAAATCTGTGCCAATATCCTGCTACTGCAAATAGAAAGTAAAAGCTAGTCAGATCTCTACAATTAAGGAAACTTTTCCAATTGTCAATACTATTTAAAACCACAGTTGAACTTGGAACCTGCAACATAACTCCAGCTTTCCTGGAATTAAGAATTACTTGCCGGAGAGGAGGGGAAGGGGCGGGGGACACCCTAAACTGTCAGAGAGAAGAGACTGAGCTGCCAGCCCAAAATGAAAAACAAAACAAAACAAGATGCCTAACAAAAAAAGGAAAGGTAAAATTTCCTGGTTTCTCCAGTCCGTACATACCACGCAAGTGTTCTACTGAGGAGTGCCATCTTTGCTTTTAAAACTGTGCCCACAGGCAGGACTCCTTGCCACAGAAGCACTAGTTTCTATCCACGCTTCTTTCCCTAAGCCAGGGCAAAATAACCAGTGGCAAAAAATGGGGAGGGGGAGCCCCACATCCTAATCTTTACAGTTATCATTGAGCTGTGGTTTCAAAAAGAGAAAGTAGATGTTCAGAAAAATCTTACTTCCAATGCCAAACAGCTGACCACATTCTTAATATCGTTCTTCTGAAAGCCAAAAGGCACAGTACATCTCATTTTAAAATGGATAATTTTGTCCTTGCTCTTCAGGAATCAAAAATACAACCTGTTTTTTCTTTCCATAGTAGCTACACTGCCCCATGCACACGCTTGGAAAAACTGATGACACAAGCTAGACTCTCATCTAATGGAATAACCAAAGTATTTCTAAAATAAACAGCTTTTAGAATACACGTTGGTCTCGGTTAGGATAAATTATAATGTAATTTTGTACTGCTTTTTCCTAATTATTTTACAAAACACATATGTTTGCAGGTTCAATAATCTAAAATAGATCTCGTGTCATTTTGTGCTGGTTTCTCCTCTAAATGCAGTAGCTTCTAAACTGTGCGTCACACTTTTCTGCTGTTGATTGACATGAAGCTGAAAGGAAGCGGATGTGGATGTGTGAGGAAACACAGAGAAATGACTTTTTAAAGGCTCCACAATTTTCTAGAGCTTAAGGCACAGCTCTCTGTATGTTTAATCAAAGAAAAAAACAAACAAACAAACAAACCTTTTACTGAAAACAAAAAAAAACCAGCCTATTTTAGCATACTGCACGTATGACACAATACTGCTGGTGCTTTCTTCTTGCTTTGGAACTGCAAGGGAGTTTGTTAGAGAGAACTCTTCAGAGTGATCACACAGAAATAGAGCAAGTAGGAAAAACATTTCAGTTACTGGATAGCGCATTCCAGCTTTGTTTCCGAGAGGAAGGACACATCCTATTCCCGGATAGCATCTTTGGTAGGCAGCAGCTCTTGAAAGAAAGCAGCACTTACAAAGAGAATTAGCTTATGGAGTTAGTGTATTTGCTCACATGCTTAAGGGAGGTTCAATCTAGTGGGTCAACACTTCAGAAGAATTAAATCAGTGTACCACCACAGATGAATATTGGAAAGATGGAAGACGCACAGAAAATAAATTATTGTCTCACCAGGGCCTGAAAACCATGCTCATCCCCTTGGAGTAGAAAGGGAGGATGGAGTATAGGGGGGGTAGAAGCAGAATCAAAAGATGAGTAATGCAGAAAGACTCATCACAGTTTAAGAGACAGATGTTCTGCTCTTAAGGAAGAGACAGAAACAAACCAAGAAAAAAAACTAATAAAACCAACACAAGAGGCTAAAAGCAAAAGAACCAACGTTGAAAGGCTTAAAAACTTTTCATGTGCAAGGCAGCATTTTAGTGCTAATGGTAATCCTACAACTGTGACCACAAGCAGAGCAAGATGGAAGCAACAGAGATCATAACCCGTCCCTGAAAGGGGAAGCCTACCTTAAAGGACAAGGTCACCCATGGCCAGGCTGTAGCAGCATGGACATTTTTCAGTGAAGTCAGAGGGTGCTCATCCTGAAGCTAACAGCACAGGTAGGAGCTGCATGTTGCAAAAGAATACATTTTCTAGAAGATGACTGCACAGCAACAAACTGTTCAGGAGATAGGATCATTTAATTAGTGTACACCATAAATCAAATCAGAGAAAGGAAATTAACTTGTTTCTGCAGAGCCAGTGTCTCTGCAAAGACAGGTGCTTTGAAGTATATTCTGTAACATCATATTCCTTGAAACCTTGCGAGAGCAGCAAGCTCTGGGCACTCAGAGCCCAGCCACAGATCCAAACGTTCAGGACAAGACAGGTAAGTTCCAACGGCTTTTTAGTCCTGAAACTGGAAACAGTTTGTTATTCTCTGCAAGTCTAGCCAAAACCTGCAAAACAAAGGAGCCAGTCTGGCCAAGTTTTGAAGAGCTTCCTGGACATTCAAAATCTGCCTCTCAGATTATTGCTCTTGGGAGTTAGACCAGCAGCAGCAACCTCAGAATAGCTCCTGGTATTCAAGATTACAGGATTGCTACCATGAAACAAGTTCAGGAGCTGTGTTAACAAGAGTTTAGAGGCAGTTTAAAAACACATTGTCTAATATATGTTTACTAATACTACTTTACAGCATCACTCAGCATCTCGCATTAAAGATGGCAAAGTAGCAACATTAAAAAAATAATCTTGGAGTTGTTAAGGGGATCAAACTTCTAAAAGAGAAAGAGCGGGAGGTATCATTTCTTACATCAGGAGACTATTTAATAAGTATGTGCATTACATTCTGCAATTTACAGATTTCAGAGACAGTAAGCATCTGAAATGCTCCAAGTAACCACAAACTTCACAAAACCAGCCTTCAGACCACCTGGTCTGGATAAACAGGCAACATCATACAGGGACTGAATACAAAATTTGACCAGGGCATTCCTTATAGAACCAACTTCCTTCTTAAATGTATTAACTATGTCTTGGCTCATAGCACGCCACAGAAAATACTTAGGAAAAAAACACATATTGCTCATGAAGCCACACTTATGTGTGCACCACGGCACTGTTACCTCCCTTTCTTCCAGGTTCTGAGGCAAATTTTGTTGTGCTATCAATCTACAAACATGTTTCTAAAATGCCTCAGTGCTTACAGTCTTGAAATCTCCTGATACTGGTCTGCAGAATAGCTCTCCTCTCTCAGAAACCGCTTAGAAAGTGGATGGCTTGACTTTCCATCACTGATCAGATTCAGAAGTTGCTAACCTGAGGCCTTCTCTCCCATAACCCACCCCTGTCAGGAAGCATAGCCAACACTTCCGATATTGCCTCTTCCCTGACAGGAGAACCTTGTCTTCTACTGAATGTCTTGTGATTCAAGAAGCAGGCAAATGTGACAGGGCAATTCCAGAAAGCTATGCCCTACCTTTAAAGGCACCTCCTCTGCTCTCTTGAACTGCAAGAGGGGCTTAGGGCAAACGGAAGAGGAACTGCAAAGGTCTCCTACCAACACCCGCTTCTGAAGAAGCGCCTCTGAGAAACCACTCAGAATAATTGCAGATTTCCTCTAGCAAAATCTCCCTACAGAACTACTGTGAGACTGGAGGATGAAACCAAAGGTGTTGCACTTGGAAAGAGGCTCCTCCTGAACTTCCCCTAAGGACTTTTCTGGCTTGGAGACAGAAAACTGGACTTTTAAGCATGCACATGGGGTTATGAACAGAGGACAAACTGTCAAGTCACCAAAAGAAGATTTGAAAGATGTGCTTGCCTCCCTGTGATGGCTGAAAAGTAGAAAACCCAACATGTCCTAGCCACATGGAGTAGTGAGGACCTCACGGGAGAGACTACAGTTCAGCAAATATTTGTCCTGAATATCCCCTCTCTGTCCTAACAGCTCATGTCAGCAACTGCAAAAATAACTCAGGCATCCTAAGTGTTTATTTGTGGAATTCATTGGGCACTAACTTAGAGGAACATTGTGTCCTAAAGTTCAGTGCACAGTAAAAGGGAAAAAAAAATAATTAAAGAGTCCCGTGCAGTACAGGCTCCCAGGATGCACGTAGAGTCTAAGATGAAAACATTCCCCTAATGTAACACACTGACTTATGGCTAACTGGAAGAAAAGACAACAGAAAAATCATAACCAAAACCAGAAAAAAACGACTTTGTTTAAATTAAATCAGTGCTGTGTTAAGGATTGGTACATGCTAGTAGATGTCCACTGAGGATATGAAAAATAAACTTCTTACCCCAACCTTTTTTTTTTTTAATTTATTTACTAAGAGCAAGCCACATTTTCCCATCATTTTATCTCCCCCTTCACACCAAGTAGGCCAAAGATACAATATGTATTCTCTAACATATAAATATCGTTTCTTCTACGATGAAAGTAACTTTTTTTTTTAAATGGATCTCTAATATGAAGAACAAACATATTTTACGATTTAAATTACCCTCAGGCATGATAAATTATCTCGCAATAAGAACATAGGAACATGAGGAAGCACCAGAGAGTAACTATGTTTCTTGAGAAGGGAGATACAAGAAATGGAGTTTTAGAAGAACAAACAAAGGGAGGATCAAGAAATGAGGGGATGTAGGTACAAGATTAATCACAAAAAGGCTCCAGACCTACAAAGAGACAGAAAAATCAGCCCCTTTCTAGCAAGGAATTATCTTTTCCACTTTCAAGGTAATGCTGTTTGAATAGCTGTTCAGTGCTTGACAGGCACTGTTGCAATACACTGCTTGGTTTAGATTTTGCACTCGTGAACGTGCTTTACCTGTGCTGACTTGAAAACAGTGCCAACATTATTAAAATGTTCCCTTTTATATTTCAGTTCAAGACTGACTAAAATGCCAAGAAACTTAAACTATAAATTCATTCCTTTTTTTTTTCCTTGGGAAAACTGATCATGAGCTTTGAGACTTAACTAACCAATGTTCAAGTCCTATGCAAGACAACTGCATGTATGATTTTCTTCATTCCTGGAAGATATTCCAGTACTTTTTTATATATTCCCTCTCTGAGGAATTCAGCATTCCGATAGGAATTAGAGAGCAAATACTCTGCACTGACTTAAGGATTAGAATTACTCTTTTCTACCCATCTCTTTTCCTTCATCATGGATTCATGTCTTGCACGGAAGTTTGTCCCTTTTTAATTACAAGGTTACTCTGAAGAAGGCCATTTCCACCCACATCAAACATTCAGAGTGGAGTTGACACGTTTTCATTGTCCCATTGACAGAAAGCGCTTCAGACTAGAGAGATCAGGCAAATGGATACCTCAACATTTATTTTGATGCTGCATTTATTCTGTAATTACCTTCAAAATATAAATTTTACACCACAAGAACCTCTTCCAGCTCTCCCTGGCTTTCATATTTGAGTCAAAATACACTTGAGTATAGAAAGAAAATGAAGGATAATCAAGATAATTCCCTGAAAAGCAATCTTTCACATGCGTTTATATTAACAAATGCCAAAACTAAAGACTCAGCTTGTCACTTTTGAAACAGAAGTCTGGTCACCTGACCCTGGAGCTTTAAGCTTGCTTTCTGAAAACTGTTTCTGTCCTAAGCAAATTGACCTGTTTATGAAAAGCCCAGCCACAAACAAATTTTGAAGTTATTATTTCAGTACAAAAGCAAATGATTAAGTGACATTTGCTTTTCATTCAATCTTAACGGTGTTTAGAGACTTTCCAAATAACTAGTAAACCCACAATGATTCTTCCTGATTACATTTTGAATTTAAAAATGACCTTAAAGAATGCTCAAAAACACAGAAATTATCTTCCCCCCTCGGAATGAACATTTCTCAGCTGCTTAACTGACAACAATATTTACAAGAAAAGAACGGCCATTACCAAAATACATAAAAGCTCAGTGGAACAAACCCACTGATTAGGTGCTCTTAAAGTATGAAAGGTGCAAGATTCACAAACATCTTCTCTGTTTTGGTGTAAAAATGACTGCATGTTGTACTAGTCTACAGATCTGTTAAAATAAAAAGAAAGAAAATAAACCCCGCTGTGTTTTCTGTAATAGTCACAAGCATTGCTCACCCAAGTCGTCCTAGCGTGACCCAATACCCAAAGTCTCCAAGACTCTATTCTGTGTTAGCTTTATTTCTAAATTTTCCCCAAACCAGCAGACAAGTACAAATCTGATTCCATTCTAGAATTGTTTCATTAAAAAAAAACCCAAACACGACTTTAAGCTTCCTGTCTACATCTTCAACAGAAACATAGTTTATTTTAGCAGCATTCAAAACAAAGTACCGTAAGAATTCTCTATATACTAAATTTTTAACTTCTAAATAGATTTTCATTTACTACTTCACAGTGTCACAAATTTAGACATTTTAATACAGAGATTTATACTAGAAAGACACATAAAGCAGGGAAAAACAAATTTAAAGATACATACGACCACTCGGACTCCAACTGCTCTTTGTAGACTTTCAGGACATGCAGAGCCACAGTCAAGTTCCCAGGATACAGCAGTTCTCTCACGTTCTCTGAATTAAGGCAGGTGAACAGGACCATACAACAATAGGCAACAATTTTCTTATCACTGTACGTGAGGCACGTCCTTCGAGAGAAAATAAGGAGTCAAGAGACTAAGTTAAAACTGACCTTAAAAAAAACAGAATAGTGTCTGTCACTCAGCTCAGGGAGTTGTTCTCCTTTGCTGTCTTGTAGGAAAATCGTGAGTTTGTCATTGCCTATGAGGGATAGGTGTCATCTACAAAGAAAAATGGCCAACTTGCAGTTCAAGGTCAAACTTAATTTGCAAAGCTAATGCTAAATTGGAGCTAATTGGGAGATCTAGAAATGGGCAAATCCATAATAATCTTCTGTTTCTATTATCATAAGGTCTCTCTACATCCAGTACCAACAAGCGGGCTCCTAAAACACACTTGGAATGATTATCAAATAGAACACTCATGCCTTTGTTACTAGCTCACTATGAAAACATGTCAACTATATAGTCACGTGTCTGCACAAAATCATTTATGTAATATTTCATTACACACAGGTCATCAAACCTCCAGGATGATAGTCTGGTGAGGCTGGGACAGGGCCAAGAGGATTGGAAGACACAAAGATTAAACTGCTTTTGTAGATTTCATCTGATCCACAAATACTAACAGGTCTGCACAGCAGCAAAGTGAATAAAGGTAAAGCGGTGTTCTCGGGAAGGAGCAGAACTATGTGAAAATAGGTCTGAAATAAAGCTTGTTTTGAAGCTCATAATTTGAAATACGAGTTTTCTTCCACTTACTGATAAATGGAATCAATTTACCATTAGTTTAGAACAAGCGGGTTTTCAAAGGTCCTGACCCCTTCAGTTGACTGACAGAAAAATAATAATAATAAAAAAAATATTCCACAGGACAGGGTCTCAACAGGCCATTCTCACCAAAATTCTTTTCCAAGGTTGTACCAGTAGAGGCACAACTATAATGTACAAAAGATCTGAATATAAGCACAGAAATTACATTAGAAAAAACCCCTCTGCATCCATGCTTACAAGAAGAGATCTGGGAAAGCACAATTCCAGATGCTATTCTGGGAATCTCCATTTCCTGCTGCAACGTTTCCAAGAAACTGGAGACTACAACGAAGAGCTGAAACAAACCCAGAAAATATATTAGCAGGAATTCAAATAAACACGAACTTCAACAATACACTACAGAATCCATCTCAATTAAGCTTTGGCTGTACCATACATAAATAATTTCATTTCCCCTCCTAACGCAAATAATTTTACAAAGTATTCTATAATTACTCCCAAACCAAATCAGTTTTTACCTCAGTTAGACTTCGTATGAATATTAAACATTGGCCACAAGAATTAATTGACTCAGTCAAGGTTTGAGACTGAAATCCAAGAAAGACTGGAGCTACAGGTAGCACAAACTGAAGCTGAGCTACTGAGTGCCACACGGCAGTGGGCATTTTGCCTCTCTGGATCTGAGATGGCTTCCTTCCTCATACTGAATGAGCACAAGTTATCACCTCTTATCAGCTCACCTCTGCTCCCCAGGCACCCTCCCTAAGTTGGCCAGAGACTGCTTGAAAATTTTGTTGCCGCGAGAACTGAGTCTCTTCGACAAATCATTCTATAATATGATTATGTACTCAACACTTTCTGATTTCTAGCCCAGAAAAATTAAAGGCCAGTACTCCAAGTAATTTTGAATCCAATTTTAACACTGAATTTAACATGATAGATTTCTACTATTTCTACAAAGGATTTATTCCAGCCTCCTCTCAATAGCACCTTAAAACATGGGAGGCTGGTATTTCATCATCAAAGTTGGTATCCTAGAGCCCGACAAAAGATGTCCATTCATGAAAAGCAAAAGCATGAACCCACAAAATTCAAACACCTTTTTTTTTTGGCTCTGTTCCCAGCTCTCCATAACCTGGTCCTTATTGGCAAAGAAACTTAAAATTTTATGTTAAAATGCCATTTATCAGCCACTACAGCCAGCAGCCTATTACAGAGGGAGGTGGCTGACATTGCCAGGTTCTGCAAAGATGAAATAGATCTCTTGGAAAGGTGCTGTGCCAGCTGCCAGCCAGATTTCCTACAGCGGTCTGGGCACACGTCCTCTTGGGAACAAAAAGAAAGCAAGTCTAAAATGAGGTCATTTGGGCTTAGCAAATAGTAGGGTTTTTTCCCCGTGTATATTTTTCATGCCCCAAATGGGTGTCCTCTCCATAATGCATTCTGAACGATGATATTCTTTATGCTTTAGTTCTTAAGATCTCCGTTCTCTCTCCCTGCATGCTTTGTTACTGTTTTCTACTTGTCATCATGCTTCCACTTCTCCCATCCATCTGGTTCCCATCCTGCTGACTCAGAATTTTTCTGAAGGACAGCAAGCATAGGCATGCTACTTCTTCTAGCAGACATTTTATGGAAATACTTCCCTGCGAGAAAAAATCCCAAACTAAGGAGGCAGTAAATCCTAGGAACAGGGTATTATTTCTCTCGGTGAACTCCCTACCTACTCTACTATAAGAGACACGAGGGTGGTTGATTATACTCCAATCTTGACCTGAAATTTTCTTAACCTTTTTCAGCTATCAATTACACTTTAGTCATTAGAGATTAAGCTGCCAAAAAAAACCCCACAAAACCTACAGACAAGGGGGGGAAAAAAAGTTAAAGATCTTTTAAAAGAAGAAGTTGCCATCCTTACTGTAACAAAGATGAAATGCTATGAACACATTTGCAGTACAATAATAAATACCTACAAATTCTCCACAAATCACATCCTGGAGCCATAATGTTTGTGAAAGCAACCAACTTGTTCAGTCATAATGATGAAGGGACTGAAGCATGTGTCTTACAGGGGAAGGCTGAGAGCCACAGGGCTGTTTAGCTTGCAAAGGGAATCTTATCAATGCTTACAAATATCTAAAGGTCAGTTGTCAAGAGGACAGAGCCAGTCTCTTTTCAGTGGTGGGCAGTGGCAGGGCAAGGGGCAACAGACACAAATAGAACCCAGGAAGCTTCCCCAGGAGCTACATCAGGAGTATGGATTACACACAACAGGACCTGGCTCACAATCTGTCCAATCAATTCATGTGCTCTGGTACAACAGTGCAACTGCTGCACTGCTTCTGACGTGCCTGGACTCCTTTTCTCAAAAAGGAAAAAAAAAAAGAAATAAAAAAGGCAATTCATAGTACCAAAAAATAAATAAATCTTAGAGCAACATAATGTGATGCCATGTCAATGATATATGACAAACACAGTTCATGTACTGGAGTGTGAATACTTCAGTTTCCACAGATTGTGTGCCCTCTGAAAAGGGGAAGAAAGGGAAGAAGAAGAAAGGAGATAAGAAGGCTACCTCACTTTTTTCCTGAAAACATACAGACCTTTATGAAGCTACAAATAATTTATCGACCTCTCTTCCCAGCTGCATTAGCTAGTATTTGGGAAATACAACTCACAACAATTAGGTAAAAGTATGTCTATCCTGTAGGACTGATTTATTTAACATCTGAAGTCCACCCCCTATCTGCTGATGTCTATAACCACTGACTGTAACAAATAATTCCATAGCCATCAACACAGCAAAATGTTAATTTTAAAGAAGTTACACTGTGTGTGGTCAATGATACTATTTTTAACCTGATGGTCAACCACTGTGAAATTACATGTGAGTTCTGATAGACAGATTGATGCTGGAGCTGAAGAAATTTTTCCTCTGCTGAGATTTCAACGGTTTCTATAAAAGCAGGATGCTCCTTAGCAAATGCAAATCCTCAACTAAACACTGCTCTCACAACCTGCCTGCAAGGGGTTATGGAGAATTTTCTCTGTCCTATAAAACTAAACTCTGTAAACCACAGGGCAGCGTGTACAAGAGGAAACTGACTTTTCCTACTGGATTTGGTACTAAAATGTCTATCTTCATGTAAACCCATCTTTTAGAGTCACTCACTGCCACCCATGCGAAAGGTGAGGCAGCTGGTACTTCATGGCCCTGCATGAGGACAGCTTAAATGCACTCCAGCAGTTCAGTACCCTCAAGATCACAGCTCCATTTCTTCCTTTCAATCTCTTATGATCACACACTAACTGAACCAAGCTCTAGCACCTACTTTTCATTTAACAATTATATTGCAGCACTACGCAGGTGGTCTGAAGGGCACATATAGACCTTCCAAAGGCTTGACCATCTTGCTCCTCACAAAGACATCATTTCACACATGTGCATCTGTAGAATCAGACTGCATATTAGATGAAAACTTAAGTCCTTCAAGCTATTAGGACAAACATTTTAAGCATTCTGAGTTTAAAACACTCTTGCATTACCTTCTCCTCCACGTGGTTAGGTGATAATATGTCCAAAAAGCATATTCAAGTTGCAGCACTTAAATTAGAAGTTTATTGCTGGTAAGTCCATTATGTTAATACACAACATATTTTGCTGTCATGTATATTATTTAAATGTTCATATTCCTATACATTTCAGCATCTTCCTTACAGAAAACATTTTTTTTTTCCTGATGGATAATCAGACTTACCTTTCAAATTCTTACTACAGTTTCTCTAGTCAAGAACAGGAGCCTGTGAACTTCCTCGCCAATCACTTTGAGAAAATCTGACCTCAACTGAAGAGGTTTACAGCAGTTACAAGAAGAGATTTCCAGCCTTTTTATTTGGGGCAGACGGCACAGAGCGAGTAACAAGTACAATACCATGCCTTCACTGGAATTACAGAGAAATCTACAATAAACCAAAGCAAAGCTTCTATGACATATTTATGTCTGCAAACATACGGCTAGCAAACCTGCATCTCTCTAATGCTCTGCTAACCATTAGACTACAGAGGGAAGATACAGCTGGTGTGCCCCCTCTGCACTGGGGGCACGCACAAGGCTCACAAGTACTTAGACCAACAGCCTGTGTACCTTTTAAAGGTGCCCGTGAGCTCTGCAAATCTAAACTGCAGGCTGCAAGCCATTACACAGACCACCTTGGGTTGTTTGTAAACAATGGCAGAATGTGATGTATTGCCATCCCTGGAAAAATAAAACCTTCAGCTCAGCATAAGGTGTAGACCTCTATCACTATAAAATGTTTCCACTGCTATTATCCGGTCATTGACTTGTTTCCTTGTGGCTGCAAGTTAAAGCAACTTCCAGTCATAAAAAGAGTTATTTGCCTCTTCACCACCATGAATCATACCACAAATACTGATGGAAATGTATTTTCCTTGGAAAACAGTCTGTCTAGACTACTCAAATTGAACATACAATACATATATGGGCTCTGTCATTTAAAGTTATTAAAATATTGCTTAGTATTTGATTTCTGTAAATAAAATGAACGTCTAGGTACTGATTATATTTCTGCCTTGATCGTACTGCACTTGCTGCAGTGCAGACTAGTAACCCATTTTTACCATCTGTGGAATACCAAGTATGTTGTGTTTAATAAGTTTCTGCTCCCACTCCTCACCTCCTCCACCTCCCAAAGAAAGCAACACTCTTGGGTTTTTTCCTTCTCTTCAGAAATGCCAATTCTAATATTAACAGAACATTATGTGCACTGACTGGACAACCATTCTGTTCTTGGAAGACGTATGTCTAGGCAAAATATCAACACTGTTCTTACTGAAAAGGAGAACTTGACTTAAAGGCAAGAAAAGTCTCCATCATGCGATAGAAATGTGGAGGTACGAGTGAATTAGAAGGGATCTGGAAGAAACCATCAGACCATTCATCAGATTAGCCTCTGATGCAAATTAAGTTCTAATGAACTCTCATAATGATAGATTAAAAAAATAATAATTATTTGCATATTTACTAGAAAATATTTTAAAAAATGTGCATTTACTAGAAAAAGAAAGAGTTCGACAGCCCACTGCTGGATGTTGTATCAGTTTCATATTGATTCCGATGCAGGCAGCATTAGCAATGCTAATTAAATGCAGTAAATGGACCATTCTCTTTACATTCGGGTATTTTAACGGCATTGTTTTATTATTAGAAACTAAACATCACAAGTGTGTTCATTTCTTTAATAAATTATCTATTAAAGTCTAAAGGCGTAATAAATAGAACTCCTGTTAAATCCCAAGTAGCAAAAAACACACGCCTGAAATCATTCTCCTACGCAAAGTAAAACATGTGTGAGTGCTTGCAGACTTGGGAACTATATTTATAAGCTTCCTGCACACGTTAGTATGTAAAAAATCTTTTTCTTCAATCAACCTAAAACTTGAGCCTAAATCTAACAGAGAATGTCTCTTTAAAGACCCGCTGTAGTGAAATCAGCAAGTTTGAAGTAGTGGGTTGTCTCAACCTGGACTAAAACCATGCCAGGAAACCAAGAAAAAATAACAGAAAGGACTGGCCACCCACCATGCGTTATTCATGGGATCTAACCATCTGACACCCGACTACACGATACCTTGTACAGGTCAAGAAAAAAATTATTAACGTGCAAAATACTAACCAAGATTATGAACAACTTTTTCAATTATTTTTGATGGCATACTGTGGTGGTTGTTTCGTTGTATTCAAAATTTCCCCTGAAGTGCTTTATATTTTCCCCAGAAAAGCTAAGTAGATTTTTTCCATGGAAAGGATATCAGACTTTTCTTTCACATTGGACCATTTCTAGTGTGTATCAGGTTAATAAATGAATCGTGGTCCTTTTGTAACAGACAGATCAATAAGTAAACTTCTATTTAGTATTTTTACTTGTATACCTCCATTAACATACAACAACAGGTTTTGTGTGTATATTTTTAGCCTCTACTATTTATTTTTACTTTACACCTATAAAGGCAGCTTGTCTCTTCTCATTGCCATATTAACATCCCTTCTGTATCGCACACGATGTATGCCCAAAGGACTGAAGAAAGGGAAAGAACTTGATGTCTCCTGGTACAAATCTTTTAACTTTTCCTTTCTACAATGGCAATATTCCCCAAAGTGCTCACTGAAAAGCGAAGGACAGGCACGAGGCATGCTCACCAAGCCCAAAGCTGCTAGCAAAAAGGATGCTGCAGAACAGAACAACAACAACAAAAGTCTCGTAGCTCGTCACAGTTAGAGACAGCCCCCTCCTTTTCCACCATAACAATGTTCATGCAACTGGAGAGTCAGAAGTTGTGCCATGGCAATGATAACCTAAAGGCTGAGAGAATACCGTGGTGAACTTCTACATCTTTATAACTTCTTGGACTTTTATCCAAGCACGTGATAGTTTACCTAAAGACAAGCATATGTCTCACATTGTCCTCTTTACCTGGATCTTCCTCCAGTTCCTTTCCATCCCCCTTCCACCTTCACTTTGCCTGGAGGATGAACTATAGCATTCTTGGGTCTCTGGGGGAGACTTCAGGAGGGACACTTCCTCCGTACATGTGCAAACAGTTACGCTGCTCCCTACGCTATAGTCAGGGTGCTCTGTCTTTAGGAAGATCTCTGCATTAAAAGATTTTATTTGCCCCCTTCTTCCCACCTTGATCTTACAATCCTGACATCCCTGCTGGGAAAAACAAAACCAACCTAGGCCTGGTCGTATCCTGCAAGAACACGATGCAATCTTTACAATAAATGTACCCTTTATCTCTTTGCCTCCATCACAGCCATTAAGACAGGGAAGAAACACGTCACCTGCACTATGCCCATCACTGCCAATATCCACAGGATCTATTAGGGACAGAGTGTAATAGGCAAACCCCACTGATGCTTGCCCTTTCCTAGCCAAAGATGAAAGACTGCGTCTTCCTGCCTCTGATGGAGAGGGAAGCCAGAAACAGCCACCGAGCAGCTGCTGCAAGGTAAGATGATCAGTAATATGACGGCCCAGCTCACACCAAAGCTGCCCTGTGCAGCTGTCAGTTCAGCACGATGTCAGAGCAAAGCCAAAACACCACAGCCTTTCCAGCAAAAGGCAAGGAACAAATGTTCCATCTGTAATGGACTTGCCTTTTTTCACACACACACACCTTTACAGTCTTTTATCAATGGCAACCATCTTAAATCTACAGATATTTCTGCAAGCTCTGATTCACATATAGTCATGTAGAGGAGAAACCTGCCTCATTATGAATCTTGTTGACATTATTTGCTGGTAGGGAACAGTAAAAAGCAAGGAAGGAAGGAAAGGGCTTACAGAACACTGTATTTAAAGGTCCACAGAAATACAGGCATTACTGCTCATTTCAAGCCTCAACCAAAGTAACCAGAAACCATTCTAATTAAATAGGCATCAACAAACTCCTATTTCCTTTGTGCTCCAAGTGGATATCAGGTCCACATTATAAAACCACTGTGCATGTGTCATAAATCAGCAACATCTTGGCAGGATGTACTAGAAAGACTCCAAATGCCAGAAGCAAGAAAAAAAATGAAACAGCTCTTACACACTACCTCAAAGCAGTATCAGCAAGGAGGAAAGGGAAACCCATCAGGCAGTCCACTGACCTACTAACTCTTAGCACCTCAGAATCTTAGCTCAGGTTAAGTCTCTCTCCTAGGAGCAGCAGAATAAGTGCCATTCGCTCTGAGACAGCCACTAGCTGTCTGACAGCACAGCAGAGTCTTCCCCTGAGTACCACAGAAAGGACAGCTTTGATCATCAGTAAGATAAACACTGAACTGTTGGAAAGCACCAGCTCTTCTGTCACTATTTCCAAATCTGCTTCCAATGTCACCCTTGCCATCAGCATTTGAGAGGTGAATCTCATTCTGCAGGACCTGGTCTGTAGTTCAAATTGTACCTCAACAAGCTACTGCAGTAATACAATGCTTACGCTCACAGCCCATGGTAAATAAAGTAATTCGGGTCAGTACAGCTTAAATCAAATCAGTCAGTCGCTTGAGAAGCAACAGGACTCAAGGTTTCTGAAAAAGGCCAAAGAACAAAGATGTGGAAAAATCACTTGAACCAAGGCCCACCCAAATCAGTCTTTTCACAGCTTTTAGTGGATTTTGACAAACTACAAGGACCAAGAGAACCTAATCGCTCACAAAAGGTGGCCTCAGGTTACCATGCTTAGGAAAGGTTGAAGCTTGCACGTCTGTAATCACAGAATGTTAGGGGTTGGAAGAGACTTCAAAGACCCCCTTTCTGTAGACGTTCTGGAGACAGACAGTTCATCAAAAAGCTGTGGCAATATTCACAAA
This sequence comes from Chloroceryle amazona, assembly GCA_027560015.1. Lineage (NCBI taxonomy): Eukaryota > Metazoa > Chordata > Aves > Coraciiformes > Cerylidae > Chloroceryle > Chloroceryle amazona. Next base: position 14,813 of record JANHFX010020483.1, on the reverse strand, counting down.
ACACAGCCCAGGCAGAGCAGTTGTAGAGTTAAAACTGCAGTACAGGGCAAGACTGAAGCACTTTTGCATCTGGTAACTTAGCAGCAGACAGCACCAAGAATGCCTAAGTGCTGCTTGTACCATTAACTAGCAAAAGGGCAACTGTCTACTGTTAGAAAACTTCATACTCGCTTCCTAGTATAGATGTTACTGAGACATGCTCAGTCACTTTTCATAAGCACTCAAACTGAATTTCAATAAAAAAGAAAAATAAGTAAGAATTTTTCAAAAAGCTGAACACAAAGGAACCAAAAAAAAACCAAAGAACCCCAAATGGTACCAAAGAACAAACCAATTACTTAGAGTTTTCCTGTTTGGTCAAGTAGTAAAATGCTCTGAGCTATAGTAATGAGGGGATAAGAAAACTCAAAAAAACATAGGATTTTCTTAAGCTATGGAAACATGAAACCAAAATCCCAACACAAGTGCAAATAGCAGTTTACTTCTAGCAGATAGTGTATCAACTGCTTGTTAGGGCATACACTCTGCAAATGCTACAAAGACCATGAAAATCCCAATATTATTTTTACATATTGAAAAAACACAAAGGCTAAAAACAACACCAATAACTCAAATAAAAAACTTATGCTTCTGTTTACATAAAAGTTTGATGAGTATAATATATTCGTCACACTCCCACAATTATTCCCTGAAAATACTATAAATATTGTTTTGACAATGTAATTACAGTTTTTACTTTAACAGTGGCAGCAAAGTACTGGCACCGATCCCCGATACAAAAAGCCTAGACAGACAAAGCAAAGATCATACATGGAAACTGGCAACTCTTAAGATCGGGGCTGTTCCTTATTTATAGAGCTAAAAAAAGTCTGTTTAAATTAGCATCTGGGTTATTTAGGTTGTATAACACAAGTAGTTTAATTATGCTAGCAGTAAGCAAAAGGAAATCCCGAATACAAAAATAAATGGAAGGGTAGATTTTTAAATTCTCTTTTTTTTCAAGCAACTGAGGCAGGCTCCTTTCATGCTGCTTTTTGGGACTGTGGGTCCAACTCAGGATCTGCTCTCCCACTTCCTCTCCTTCGAAAGAAACGCTGAATATGAAAATGAACTCAAATTTACAAACATCACCTATTAAAAGTTCATGATATTTTTACTCTGTACAACGAGTAAAATGGTTCAAGCTTTATAACCACTTGCTCTCTTAAGGTAACATATGACTCTCAACATAATAATTTACAGTATTTGCTCACAAAAAAACACAACAAAAACATCAGCACCATCACCAACAACAAAAAAAAACCCAATAAAACACTATGGCTGCTCCTCCAGAGATAAATACAGAGGACACTGATGTGGAAAGAGAGGAAAGATTAACTTTCCTTCCTTAGTCCTGTTGGTTTAAATTTAGGATCCATTCTGTTTGAGTCTCCAGGATACAATTTAAAAGTAACATCATCTCCAACTACAGTCACACTACAATCAAATGGGTAGGAAAAGATCTTTAAGATCATGAAGTCCAACCATTAACCCAGCACAGCCAAGTCCACACTACTACACCATGTCCCTAAGCACCCCATCTACAGGTCTTTTAAATCCCTCCAGGGATGGAGACTTGACCACTGCCCTGGGCAGATTGTTCCACTGCCTGACAACCCTTTCTTTGAAGAAATTTTTCCTGATGTCCAACCTAAATCACCCTGGCGCAACTTGAGGCTATTTCTTCTTGTCCATATCATTTTTTACTTGGGAGAAAAGACCAAACCCCACCTCGGTAAAACGTCCTGTCAGGCGGATGCCAAGAGCCAGAAGGTCTCCCCTGAGTCTCCTTCTCTCCAGGCCAAACAACCCCAGTTCCCTCAGCTGCTCCTCACAAGACTTGTGCTCCAGACCCTTTGCCAGCCTTGTTGTCCTTCCATGGACACACTCCAGCATGTCAGCATCCTTCCTGCAGTGATGGGTCCAGAACTGAACACAGATAAATAAATATTGACAAGAACCAAGAAATGGTTAAGGACAGAGAGATGGCTGCCCATTTTATAAAGAATAAAGGAAAATGAATTTAGTGTTCTTTAGTAGGTTTGAGAAATGCCACATTCCCCTGCTTTTCCATACCCTCAAAATTAAGCAGTCTCAGTTTTCCAGTTCAATTCCAATTTGCAAATAGTAGGACTAGGAAGAGGTGAGAGCAAAGAAATGTCTCATAGTTTTAGTTTTTTTTCCCCCACTGAATGGTTCATTTCTCCTAGTCTCCCTTCAGGAAGTAGAAATCACTTAATTGGTATTAATTAATTTTTGTTTCCAGGAATGCTTTTGCAAACGTAACTCAAAGCTCCCTGTTTTCCTCAGACTCTTCTCCAGAAAAACAAAAATACTTGATTAAACATTTCCTTTTCTGTAAGCCCTCAAAAATTACTTTGAATTAACAACTTTTTAGAAGAAATAAGATACCCAGTGCAGCTGCTGAATATTTCTGATCACCACCATTTCATTCAGGGAAAGAAATCTTTCATAACAAAGTGTCAGCATGATTTTGTAGTACAGCATGAACTCCTACAGCTTACAGTTCAGCAGTATTTTAAACCCAGCATGCCTTCACCTTCAAGAATTTGCAAAGAAATCAAGTATCCTCCTTTGCTCAATCATGTGATGTTCTCCTGCAGACCTCAGGAGAAAGAATTCGTCTTGCTATTTCAAAGACAAAATGCTTCCATCCCATGAAAGAGTATCTGGAAGCTCTACAGAGCCTAGGCTCCTCTTATTTTTGAGGCATACACACACCCTTCTGATTTTTTTTTTCCTAAACTCTATGAAGGAACGATGCTGCCTTTATTTTTACAGAGCAGAGTACTTCTCTCCCACACTGACAGGTTAAAAAGTGCTTTCCAATGCACTTTCAATAGGCGTGATAGCTGATGAGGTTCGAATCAGTCTGAGCACTTAGAGAACACCGACTGAAACTGAACCCAAGTTATTATTAATATTCCTGGCAGGCAGAGGAAGAAAAAACAAAACCCCAAACAAACAAAACAACACCCAACAAAAAGCACTGAAGAAGTTTCAGATTCATTGTGGTCACTTTTACCTGAACAGCATCACAGGTTTTCTCCTCTTCTGCTCAAAGCAATAAACATTTCTCTGTAGCTCCCTTGTAAGTACATGGCATTCAGGGTATTTGAAAAATGTTTAAAACAAGGTATTTCATATTTTCCCACACATCCTCCCTCAAGAAAGGATGTGTGAACAGGTGATAGACAGATAATATTCGCATTGCTGAACATCCCACCAGAAAAAGCTCAAGTTACTGTACTAAGTGCAGTATGAAAAAAATTTACATATAGTCATCTTTCATCACTGCTTTTAAAGGAATGTTCTGAGTTCTGTTCTGAACAGAGTGTCTGTAGCAGCTTACCTGCACCTGGACACTTTACAGAGAATATGAAGTGAAGCCCAATTGCTGATCAAGGATTCAAGCTTATCACCCACTATAATTCACCCAATGTTTCTGGACTTCCCAACACAAACTTTGTATAACAGCTAGCACATCTGGACCTCAATTTTGACTGAGATCTCCAGGAGTACAACACGAACATACACTGCTAACGTTCTCCCATTAACACATTTTGATGCAGCTCACCCGGTTAGTTAAAATCCCTAGAAACTTCAGAGGCATGTCACCAGCAGAGCAGAACAATGCCTGTGCTACTTGGTTTACAGTGAGCTCCGAGTATCCCCAGCTGCCCGGAGCTGAGGACAGCTGGAGAGATGCTCAGAGCACCTCTCTCAGGCACACACAGGCAGCGCAGTATCGCCCTGCAGCTGATGCAGCTGCACCCAGCTCTGCTCAGAGAGGACAATCAACTCATTCAGACAACTTGCACAACAAATTGTCCCATGCAGGGCAGCTATCAGGCATTCAATGGCTTTTCATCCTAGAGGAGAGAAAAGTATTTTGGCAGAGAAATACTTTTTAAGCAATTATGTTGGAATTCAAGTCACATTCTTCAGCATCAACAATATTTTGAAGCGGTGAAAGCTTTGAGAAGACCTATTTACAAACAAAAAGACTGAAGCTCCTTCTGTCCAGTATGCAGTGGGGGTGGGGATCAAGGAAAGGATCAAATGGGACAGAGCCTGAAGGTAAGCTTTCTTCAAAGCAGGCATGTCCTCACTGCAATTCATTAAAAAGAAAAAGCTATCCATTTTTTTCCAGATTTCAGAGATGAATCCTAAATTCCAGATCTTTGGAATCTGAAGTGCCATCATCTTGACAAACCTCAAAGTACCTTCCCAAAGGTCTGCTAGATTCTGACGGAAAGCAGAAGGTTTGCCAGAGGAAAAAAGGAAAAAAGAAAAAAAACAAGAACAACTCCACAACCAAAGCAAGACACATGCTATGAAGTGAAGGAGATTTTCTACATGGGTTTCTGACAAGGTTATTTCCTATGTCTGCTGCAAAACCTAACATACTGAACTACTTCTTAGCTCTTAAAGAGACCTGGGTCTGCTTTAAGTTCAGTTAAAGTTCACCTGGCAGCTTCATCAGCACGCTCCTCTGGCAATTGTTCTTGGTACCCACAGCAGAAAAGAATAAAAAAAAAAAGCTTGCTATGATGAAGCTTTCTTTTTTAATTAATAAAACCCAAACAACTAAGCCAAAAGGGATGCAAAGAGGGTACCCTGAAAAACCCATTAAATCTATATTCCACAGAGACTGAATTTGTTTTTTCCTAGGACTAAAAGTAACAATTTGAATGTTTTAATAGCTATTTGTTGGAAGAGCGTGGTTTCAAATCAATTAACAAGAAAGGTAATGGACCTTCTTGCATGCAGCATTTCTGCATGAGTAGGTACAGTTCCTGTATCTTCAATCCTATTCACAATAAGAAGAAGGGCTCGGCATTTGTCATCTTCCCTGTCTTCCCACCAGGAATATCCAAGATTCTTCATCTAAAAGGTTAAGTACCTCCTTACACAATAACCCCCTTTCTAGACTTTCAGCATGTACAGTTTGAGAAAAGGTGGTGTCCAGGTTTCAGTAGGGTCCAAGAAGTGCAGCACTTCAATTTTTCTCCACTTGACTGGGAAGTTCCATCTCTCACAGACAGGAGGAAGGATGACTGCCTGAAGCAGTAAGAGAACAGCATATTTACAACTACACGTGACTGATCTGACACAAACCAGTCTGCCCAGAAAGGCTGAAAATTGTTAAAAACTTCTTAAGCAGCATTGCCCATCAACCTCCCGCACTCCTCTGGCTGTTGGCTTTGACTGCACAACTCCTTAGAGCAGTTTCCTTTCTCTCAATACTACAGGATATTAATTGGTCAAGATAAATTACTACTGTGTATTTTTAAGTAATTAAGAGAACAGAAACCAGGAATGCAACTAAAACTAACTTGGGAATTAAGAAGGAAGAAAGAGGGGGGACAAACAGTTATCCATAGTAACACCAAACGAGAAAGGCCTTAAAATGTTCTTTTAATATATGTATTAGAAAGAAAGGAGTTTGTCAGCACAGGGATGGCTGGCTTGCAGGTGGCACTGGACAATCTTTATATGCCATATGTATGAATTAACTTTTTTATTTTAAAACCTATCTGAAACCCTAACCAGCTATTCCAGGACACACATTCTAACTCACCTTCAGGCTTTCTGGCCCATGGCCTCAGTGACATATTTACGTACTCAGGACAACAGCATTTTCCACAGCTGACTGGGACAAGCACATTACAAGCATACAGGAATTCATCTAACTTTCATAGCAAAAAAAAATAGAAGACATATGCTAAAAACTTGCAGCAGAGTTGTTTCAGTAAATGAACCGAAGGAACCAATTAACCATGTACATAACTTGAGACTAAGATAAACTATTAAAAAAAGTATTTTTCCTAGTTGAAAAGATACAAGGAAGTCTGGATTTAATTTAATGGATCTTGGCAACAGTTTTTAAGTCACACCACTTTGCACAGCACCTCCTTTTTCGATGCTCTGATCGTTAATACACTGTTGGAGCTGGCAGTTCATACTCCCCCTTAGAGCCACCACACCAGTTTCAGTAGTGGCCAGAGAATATCTACTCTATTTCATCACTGGTTTTATCCATTACAAATTGTACTGCACTGAACCTTCAAACAAAATATACCACTCGCCAGTCTTAACAGTTACCAGCAGATAAGAGAGTGAAAACACACCACAGACCAGAGCAGGCTGCATAAAGCCTTTTCACGCTCTCTTCCTCATAAATACAATTACCTTGGAACTTCACATTTATTTAGCCTGCAATGAGCTGCTCTGGGAATTTTGCACAGGCACACAAACCAGAACATTCTTTTGTGCTGTTCACTCTGCTATCCAGCATTACCTCTTTATCTCTGTATTGTGTTGGAAGCAACATGGACGTGTTTAATATAGCTTAAGGATATAAACTGGAACTGAGAGGGATCATCAACTCCCAGCAGCCACTTAAGGGAGGAAAAAGTACACCTATCAAATGAAAACCTTGAAATATTCCACTTAACACTAATTACCTACTAGAACAAAATACACATGCTGCTCTAGCCCTGTGACTTGACTTCTTACGTGAAATCCGAGGAGACTCATGAAGCAGAAATATAGCTAATAAACACAGTAACATTTACTAATTTATGGTTTTCTTTTTGTTAAATTAGACTTGGATAGCACTGTTGAACCACCTGCCTTGCTTTTGAACGTACAGCCAATAATCCACAGATGACTCTAACTTAACTTCTGAAGGAGCTGGTGCACAAGCTTAATTTTCACTTAGAACAATGTTCATGGGATCACTCGGCAAGGAATTAGCAACACTTACTTGTCCAGAAACTCTTTTTGTTGTACTAAGAAATGGAATACCTAAGCCATGCTCATCACAGATGTTTCCCGAGGAGATCAATGCTACAAACAGTATCAAACAAACCAGCTATCCTGGTCAATATATCACATTTTAGTTACTGCTCACAAGCCTGCATAGACTAACAGTCACAAAACATGTTTTATCTAAACACTGTTAAAAACTTTCTGGTCAATGAAACAAAGTTTTCAGTGGTGATAAAAAGAGATTTTACAGCATCCTCTGGTAAAGAAAAGGAGTCTGAAGGAGCTAATGAAAGTCTACTTCCCCAGGGCAGCCTTTTGAGCCTACGGCTGTCAAGGACCCTAGCAGGGACAACATCAGGCTGGACAACACCAGTTCCCATCGCTTTTCTTTTTGTCTTGCTGGTCTGTGAAGGAGCTCACAACTGTGGGGCAAGATATTCTTGCCCTCTGTGCCTTTTTCCAGTCCTCCCTGTTCAACCCTGTGATATGGCTGGAAAGTCAGTCCCATGTGCTATCAGTTCCTCCTCTTCACAGACATTAAGCAAGCCCTCATTTTGCCACCCACAGGGTTTAGTTCTGGTCCTCCCACAGTTGAAGGGCTGCACTACCATCACTAATTCATATCTGGAAGAAAGGTTCCAGCAACACATGAAGGAGTCAACGTGGCTTAAGGATAATACCATCACATGCCAGAAAAGCTCCATTTTGAGCCAAATACAGCAGCAAAAGGAAAAATGGTATCCTGGACTCCACTGCTCTTTCCCAGCTTCATAAAGGTGTTTGAGGGTAAGTTACTGTATGACAGAAGTTTCACTTGCTTTCACAAAATGATAGAAAAGCAGCAACAGGAACCCAGTAAAAACCTCATCCAAGTAATGAAAGTGAAAAGAAATAAAAGTAGCAAGAGAAGCCAAATGTTCCCTACTCTCAGCAACCACAGACTGTAAGGAGTGGTGTCCAGTGCCCTGTATCGAGCATCAGACACACACCCAGGAAAATTACCGAACACCAGTGAAATGAGGCTGGTAGAAATGTCTCACAATAACTGCATTAAGGAGGAAGGATAATATAGGCAGATTTTCTCTTAATTTCATGGAAAGAAAAAAAATTTATCCATTAAGGAAATGTTAAATTACTCAAATCAGTATTTAGTTCTTGGCAGATATTACCCTGACTGGCCAGCAACATAAGTACAGAAACAAAATAATAACAAAAATTTTTAAAAGTTACAGCCAAAATTTCTTTTCTGGAATCAGATAATTTATTTCCAGTGTCAACAAAATTAACTATTTCTTCATTTCACCATATTTTCCAGGTCAAATAAGACGACAGTAAACGAGCAGAATATATTTTGAACAGAGGTATTACAGGAACATTTCCTTTTTGCAATCCTAATATCCTGGTTAATTTTAAAGAAGCTTCCACATATCTTTAATTAAAGAATCCACAGGGAACGGTGGAGGATAAGCACAAATGGACTAGACTCTGGGCTGAGATTTTTTTCAAGCAGCACAAAAGAAGGCCCTCCCAATTGTTAACTGCAATTTGAGGAACAATTAAACTCATTTATGAAAAAAATGAGATCGTACCACCCCAAGACTTCTCACATAGTGAGCCTCACACAGTGTAGGCTATATATTCAACAAAATCCACAGCCTTACCAGTCAATAACAATTCTTCTTTGATTTGTATTCTGTGAAGCAATTTGATCAAATGGACACATGCAGAGATGAGACCCAAGTTCCTATTATTAAATTGGAAAAAATAAAAGAAAAAATTAAAAATCACTTGATATGAAATATTATCTAAACTTCAGTTGAAAGCCTTTTTGCTTTATTTAACAGCAAATCTTTAGCATCTTCAGAAACTCTGAAATAAAAAGCAGTTTCTCCTACTTAACGATGCCCGATTATCAGTAGCCACACTACTACCATCAAAGGTAAAATTAACAGGTTGATTGCATCAGCCTGCATGCTAACAACTTTGGACACAGTACCTCCAGAGCTTGCTGATACCCTTTGATATCCTTTTCTTTTTGCTATTCTTCTAAATTAAACATTAAAAATGTGAGTTATTTCTGTAATTTAAACAGCTTTGTTTGTGTTAAGCTGTTAGTTTGCTGTGCCAGGGGAGGTTTAGGCTGGATATCAGGAAATATTTCTTCACTGAATGAGTTATCAACCATTGGAATGGTCTGCCCAGGGCAGTGGTGGAGTCACCATCCCTGGTGACAGAAACATGGTTACAGTGAAGATAAACCAGTGAAGTGAAGCCATTTGGAATCAAAAACAACCAAAATAATTCTACCACAATTCTGCAGCAATCCTGGAGGTAGACAACATACATTCCACAATGCACAGGCAACAGGAGTAAAAAAAAAAAAAGTCAAGGAATACAGTATAAACAGATGAAGTCTTCAGCTTTTAATAGATTTGTACTTCAGTGATCAAGCTTTCTGAGAAGGGAACAGCTGAGACAGTGGCTGAAGTGTCAGGACACAGCAATACCATCTCTGTCAAACCTCCACTCCCATGCATAAGTTACTTAAATATCTTATCTTCACATAGGAATGATGAATCATTGTGTGCTGCAGGTGTTTTCTAGACAAACACATGCTGGTTATCATTAAATTCTAACACAGAAGAGAAGCCAGAGTTGCATTTATATATACATCCAGGCACACTGGTCCACATACAACCTACTACAACATTTCCCATTCCTTCAGACCCCAAATTTCTTCACAGCACACAAAGCAGAAAAACTCATCCTGGAAGGTGTGTAGCTTCTTCATACCTCTCAATAATTTACAAACTTCTTATGATCTACAGGATTAGAATCTTTCCATTCTTTCCCAGAAACAATCAGTTTGGGGTTTGATCAAACAATTGGTTTGGGGTTAGTTTTGGGCTTTTTTAATATCTGAATGTTACACGCTTCAAACCAACACCAAAGGCAAGTACTTTTCCTTCCATTCACAACTTGCTTAGGTATTCAACCTCCTGACTGATTGCAAGTTGTGCATTTGCAACTGTTTAAAATCAACACAAACATACAGCTAACAAGCTGGCTCAAAGCACGTAGTGCAGTATTAAAAAGATTTAATTTTAAATTAAAATTATTATATTATTGTACACTATAAATCTATGACACTATTAAAAAGCAATATGATCAGAACTTTATATACACACAGGCCTTCGCCTTCCTGCAGGCTGAAAAAAAGTAGAATTATTAGCATCCAGCTTCCTAAATGAGCAAGCTTATAGTACCTGCCTATACAGCACAAGTATAACCAGGCTGGATACCCAAATTCCATCAGAAAGTAACAACTGATTTTTATTTCTTATGGAATTTAATGGGGGGATGTTTGGTGTTGTGCTGGTTTGGGTTGGTTTTATTTTAGTTTTCTTGTTGTTGTTTGTTTGTTGGGTTTTGTTTGTTTGGTTTGTTTGTTCTTTTTTTTTAAGAAACAGCAAGTAGACTACCAGGTTTTCAGTAACTACAGCTGGCTGTATCCCAAGTACCCTCTCAATGTTGAAAAAGACACAGAAAAAAAAAAGAGACACTAAATAACTTCAGGAGCCAGGCTGATGTCATCTTCTTATCCATTAATAGTAGCTTCTCTGTACATGTATCAGGGTTAATATGCACAATTCTACACATTATACTTTGCCATGAGTGCCAGACTGGTCTAAGCCTACCTTAAAACACATACCAATCCTGTAAGTGGCAATTCAGACTAGGTGGTACTTCATTATGTTGCTAAAACAAATTGAAGAAATGAAAGAGAAGAAAGGATACTTCTACATCCAGACTTCTAAAAGGCTTTCATAATAAACTCAAACTAAGGACACAAACACTGTTTTCTATTATTCAGCAGTGCCCCAAACTGATCAGTTATTTTAGTTTCTTGCATACTCCAAGTGATCACATCAAGCAGGAATTACCAGTTAATAAACCAGCTAACACAGCAGTGTAAAATAAGAATCTCTGCATAAAGCCATATAAACATCAACAGGTTATATTTCTGTATGGGTTCAAATGGATAACTGTACCTCATGACACACTGGTTCTTGGTGCACTCAACACAGGCATTCCTCAGGCATCGGAAGCACTCTGCTACAAGCAGCACCCAGGTGTCTAGATCTACGAGTTCACAGGAGTCCTTACAGGCCTGCTCAATTTGGCTTGAGGCGCTTGTCAGGATTTCCAGGAGATCCCGAAATACACTTTCTTTGGCCATTTCTCTGAAATAAATAAATTTCTAGTGAAAAAAACAAAACACACCACTGCCATCAAGAAGCTGCTGTTATGACAATTACACTTCTTATTGTAAACCCAAGTAAGTTTCTGCAACAATCTTAACTATCCATAGTATACAAAATCTTTGAAGTAGAAAGAGCAAAACATGCACACAGTAATCCCACCAGCCTTTTCAGAAAAGGGGCTGTGGGAGAGTTGTGCTGCCTGTTCCAACAGCTATTTGGGATCTTAACTAAAAATTAGAAAAAGGAAGTCTCCCTAATGCCTATCGCTAGCATGTTTATACACGACATTGCATATCAGCTTAAGAATTAGGAATTGCTTAAATTAATGAACACAGTTTAGATGTCCAGCACTAGATGTTTCAGAAGAAGGTATTAGAAGCTCCATTATAAAATAAACTTGCCACAAATTTCTCTAGAGGGAAAAAGTTGTCAAGAAGGAAGGAGGTGGCTGCACCAGCATAATTCTGAAGTGTGTGAATAATAAATTTGCTCATCCAGTACTTCTGATCAGAGTTAAAAAAGGGATATCGAGATGAAGTCTCCTGGAACCTTAAACAGACTTGTACATTCAGTATTAAACAGGAAAGTTAGGATCTGAGGCATCAGGATGAGACATACGTCCTCCGCTATGAACAGAGGGTGGAGAGATAAAATGGAAAGTATTAAACAAAATACGTTCACACAGAAAACTTTTCCTAAACAAGAATTAACAATTTTCTCGCTCAAACACTACTGAACTGTACAGTATTACCCTTGTTCCACTGCTTGCTCAGGTGTCTAAACATTTGCACAATTAGAATTTCTACCTACTCTTGATCATAACTGATCACACATCCATAAACCAAACCATAGAATCATTCAGGCTGGAAAAGACCCTTAAGATCATCGAGTCCAACAAACCATAGAATCATTCAGGCTGGAAAAGACCCTTAAGATCATCGAGTCCAACTGCTAACCCAACACTGCCTACCCCACCACGAGTGCTACGTCTACCCCTCCTATCTACAACACCCTTAGACATATCTAAGGCTATCATCACGCTTCCTACCCCTGCTCCTGCCATGTTCTAAAACACTCGCCACAACATCACTGAGAATTACCTGGAGGAAGCTATATTTTACAGCATGTAATACTGAGGGGAAAAATACCCAAAGGGTACAACAAAGACCAAAAGCAGAGCTGGCCCTCACTCATAAAGAAAACAGTGGAGCTCATCTAACCAGAAAGAAGGTTTGGAATTTGGTTCCATTTTTAAGACATAAGACAAGACATTTGTGGGACTTGAACATTCAGCTTACAAGAAGCAGAGCAGCTCCCACCACTTCATGACAGCCCTGAAGGCCACAGGAAGATTCAGTGGCTGACGTGCCACAGTACACATAGTACATACATCCAGACACAAGTTCTTCTCTAAACATCAGAAGGGCTATGGTCTGGTAAAGGAGCACCTAGTCAGGCCCCATCCCAAAGGCGCAAAAGCCACATTTTCTCTGTTGAGTGAAGATGCCATAAAGAAACATTAACTATTAGCTCCGTTTTTAAACACTGAAAGTATTCCAAAATAGGAAAATTCTCAGTTTCCTTTCTATTTGCCTATGTCATGTCTGGGACTATCACATGAATCTGGTAATTTCCTGACTGAACTTCAAGATACAGAAATGAGAGGTCAGCACAGGACATGTACGACCACACATATTCAATTATGTGAAATTAGCAAAAACAGAAACGTTAAAAAGCTGCAGGGACTTCTGTGTACATTCTCACACCTCTACCAGTGAAAGGACTCATCACAGAAAAGCTGATACTCTCATTACAGAGTTATGTAACAGAAGTTTTAGTTGGATACTGGATCACAAGTATACTGGGCTGTTGTGACTTTTCTCTTAATATTAGATTGAAAATTTAACAGAAACCTATGAGTGCAGACATTTCCAGTAGAAGAAAAAGATGAAACTTCTGTGTGTCCTAACAGGGCAAGTCTGAGGTACAGAGGGAAATGCCTGCCCTCACTAGGAATGTGGAAGCAGACGTGGATTTTTATGCATCAGTAAGGAGAGAGAGCATTCCAAATCTCTCTCTTGCACACTATGAACCAAAAAGAACGTGCTCAAGCCAGATCCTTCTGGGCAGAATTCAAATCTCTTCCTACAACAGAAGAGCCTAAGTGGACAAGCAAAAGTTACTCCAAACGAACACAGAATGACTTAAAGGCCATTTTGTAAAGCAGAATTCTAGTCAGAAAAAAACGTAAATGCAGCTGTAATACTTAAGCATTTGTACATCACTGCACTTGAAGTATGTACTAGAAAGGAATTTTAATCATCATCCTTTTGCACAAAACCCGAAATTCTCAAATTAGCGAAGAGGTGATCAGCCAACACTAGGAAATCTGTTCGGAGTGATTTCAGGTAACTGCTCCACAGCAATGCTTACAACCATTCTTTACAACCTAACCTTTTTCCAGCAGCACGATAAAGATTCATGTACAGGTAAAACCAGCAGCTACAATTATTTAAAACTATTTTTTCAAGGGAAAATATTCTCTATCTATAAAACTAGCAACGAGTCGCCAAGGAGCTTTTAGATCAAAAAAATACCTTCTATTGTAAACAAGCCTCAGCATTCAGCCAGAACTGCTCTGCGGATCTTCCACGAAGTTGTTTCCTAGGCCTTGCTGCCTAAGACAGGATCTTCACAATTTGCTACTGCCACCTGTCCTTGATTTCAGCATCAAGTATTCCATAGGTAGCAGAAGCAAAGGGTGCAGCAGGCCAGCTTGTCTGAAAAGACAAGCAGGACATGTGCAATTTCCTGTGAAGTCAAAACAAAGTCAGAATTCACAGATCACTGTCACTCATCGTGCTAAAACCAGAAACCCTGCAAGATAACATCCTAGTGAATACACAGTTAAAGATGTTAATACAACCCTGTTCAAAAGACCAGGGCTCCAAAAACTGTTCAATTTGTCAGGAATCATGTCAACAGTCCAGAAGTTCACAACTTTATACTTCCAATCTGTATTTCAGATACTTAGACAATTCCGTTCCTGTAAGCAGAGTCCCTAGAAACCCTTTTAAGTATTTATCTTCACAATATTTGTGGTAACAGGATAAAGACATTTTCTTCTTTTTATAGGTTACTAATTGTCAGGGTTTAGGGTCAGGGCAGCCCCTCAGACCAATAACAGCTGCTCTCTGTTAACCCCATTCCCTCCCCAAAGGGGAAGGGAAAGGGAATAAGGGAGAGAGACTCAGCCAGTAGAAAAGGGAACTCAAACAGCTTGGATGAGAATAAGAATAATAATAAAAATAAAATATGTACAAATCTATACAAAACCAGTAGGGAACCCAACCCCCCTGCTGGTAATTCCATCACCATCACCACTGGTGCTCTGGAGCAGGCACCAGGGGGTCCCAGACCAGGCCCCACACCAGATGAGAGCTGCATTCAGGAGCTAGATTCTGGTGCCGGTTTCAGGACACACCGACTGGGATCGAGGGCAGAACGGACAGAGTCCTCCTGGGATGCTCTGAGGAAGGAAGCAAGAGAGGTCCTCAGCCAAGCCAAGCAAAGCTGGCAGAACGGGACAAGAGGGGAGAGGAGCCTGGGAGCCCCCAGAGAGAGCTGCAGACCCTCCAGATCCCTCAGCTTTATCCCGAAGATGACGTGTAGGGGCTGGAATAACTCGCTGGCCAGTTTGGGGGCACCTGC